>OX235272.1:37524222-37565932 GCA_944472155.2 Trichobilharzia szidati
CCTCTTCACGTGACCTCCTCCAAGTCACCCTTGGACGACCAACTCGCCGCTTCCCGTTCGGGTTCCACTCGAGCAATGGCCTGGCATGTGATGTCACTTGATGGTTTCCTAAGAGTATGGTCAGCCAATCCATCTCCATTTCTTCCTGCCTATTTCTTTCACAATCGGTTCCTGCTGAGTTGGTTCGCTCCCAGAGATCCCTGTTGCTGATCTTTTCTGGCCATCTGATCTTCAGCGGTACTGAGCGAAGACAACTGTTAATGAAGGTCTGTAGTTTGTTTGAGATGCTCTTTATGACGCGCAGTGCAAGTCTGTGATCCATAGAGTGAGTAGCACTGACCTCACATTGGAGTTGAAAATCCGGATCTTATTTTTGATGCTGAGTGCTGTTGACCTCCACATAGACTTGAGAGTAGTGAAAGCTTGTCTTGCTTTTCGGATTCTTGCTTTGATATCCTCGTCAGTTTCGTCCGCATGTAGTTGAAACGATGCTTCCCAGGCAGGTAAAAGAGGTTGTTTCTTTCAGGTTCCTCCCATTTATGCTGATTGTTGTCTGTTGTTGTTGTTACTGTTGGTGGTGTTGTCCAGGAATGTTCATCACCCACCTCTGTTTTCTCTATGTTCACCTGAAGTCCTATCTTCTCCGGATGCTTCTTCTGCCAACTTGTTGTTTTTCGTTTGCATATCTTCCAGTTTGTGTGAAATCAGACATATATCATCGGCGAAGTCCAGATCCTCCAGGTTTTCTGTGTGAGTCCATTTTATGCCTGTTTCCTCATTGCCCGCTGTTTGTTGCATTATCCAATCTACTGCAATCAGGAAAATCATTGGTGATAGTAGGCAGCCTTGTGTTTTATATTCCTTTTTAAATCATTTCTTTATCAGTCTTGATGCGACCCTCACACTTTTTAGGCGGATAGGTGGACCAGCTGACAATTTTTTCGCTGTCTTTTCTTTCTCGTGTATGACTCACTCAATGAAACGCTACTTCTTTAATTCTCAGTACATTCTTGTACAAACGTCATGAACGAATAAGTTTGATTTAATCGATTTTGCCACAAACACGGCTGGAAAAGTCACTGAAAACCAAATAACTTTGGAAACCATGCATGCACTGTTAGATTCTGATCAAATGGCTGAATGGTGGGTGACATACCTATCCTAGACTCGATTGTTCCCTCACTTTTATGTGTACCGCTAAAGTGTTTAAAAATAGGACGAAACACATGCCTATTGCTTCTTAGTTTGAAGTGGTTTTAATTTTGATTCATGACGAAACGAATCTTGTATTCACTTATTTATTTATGTATTTTTAATTTAAATGCAAAAGCAATATTCCTGAAAATTAAACTGATGAGAACAAAATGAAACCATTACTATTGTTGTTATTCAGAAACAATGAATTTCTAGTGTTATGCATAAATTATCTGACAACCGAAACTTTTCTTAAACGAGCTTATTCGTCTTGTTTTAATTAACTAATAAATCAATGCGTAAAGCAATTTACATCATGGTCATCATAAGTTAAGAAGATATCTGTAGCTTCAAAACTAATTCTGAAAATTTATTCTACATAACTGATTGATTGATTATTCGAAGGTTGATTATAGTGTAAATTCACATCATGTCCATGCACCGAATCACAAACCTAGAGCTCTAGCTCATTGGTTTAGGCAGTTGAGTTTCAATGAATAAGTCACGGGTTCGAACCCAATTCTATCTACTGACGTTTAGGCGGCAGCCAGGTAGTATTACTAGCGCTTACACACACATACAACACAACAGGTGTGGCTGATTTCCAACTGCACGGAATTGGAAGTGGCTGTTAAGTGATATTCCATTCCATTCGAATCACAAGTCGCATATGTATATAATCGATGGAACTATTGTTGACTATTGATTACTTTGATCAATGGACTAGTCCTCGATGGTTTGACGTTTGAAAGATTACTGAAAAGGTTTTTTCTAACTGACATATGCGTCTATCGAGTGGTAGATTGAACTTACTTACTTCTGTCAAAGCATTTACTGATGTGAACTCATCTACAAAAAAGGTCTACTTAAACAAGAAAAGATAGTGGTCTATCCATCAGTAATTAAAAGAAAGATGACCAAATATATCTAATGTATGAACTGACATGGCCGGCTAGCTGTCTTTGATCATAGGTGCCTACATTCTATCTCCCGTGTCAGGTAGTGTAATAAGGTGAGCAATATTGAGGTTAGGCTTCGATCGAGTACTAGGCAAGGAGGAGAAATCAATCAAGGAAACTGTGAAGCAGTTGCATCGATTGAGATGGTTAGGACGCGTGGCACGCATGTCTAGCCATCTCCTTCCTCAACAACGGCCAATGTTAGCTGACACAGGATGGCTCAGGTTGGAAAAGAACTAGTGGTGGTCAAGCGAAAACGACTTCATAAGTCAATGAAATCGACAACAGTTAGTTTAAGCCAGCATCACAGCCACGTAGGGAGGTGTAGACTTCCTGACTGATTGGGGTCCTCGGGATAGTAAAAACCAATGGCGGCTGGAGACAATTGGTGATATGGCTCAGAATCATTGAAAACGTTGAAGCCAGTCAGTCAGTGAGAATCAATGTGTGAACTATAACATACTTATCAAGTAACACGAAAATACTTTAAATATACTTACGATAGGTTTAAGCTTCCAGGATTTTTTTTTATTCCTTCACGTTCCCAGTGGAACATAGGGCTTCAAGCTAGAGGCTTGAAGTTTCTGTAGCAGTGTTTATTTTTACAGGATGGGGTTGCTAGCCTCAAACCCCGACCATGTGCATGGTCGGCGAGCGTCCTAACTGCTATACCACCGACGCACTTCCTAGTTGGCACTCACCAGTCGCAAGGCGTATCTGCAACTGCCTTGAAGGAACTTATGTCCCTTCTGAGATTCGAACCCGCGTCACCCAGTGTTGCAGTCAGAGACGTTACAAAATACGATAACTTCTGATCATCGTGTAAAAAAACATTATCTCTCTTGCTCAATGTTGCGATTTTATGCTGTTTAAGAAAACTCTATTTTTGAAAGTTATACCTAAAACCATTTTAAATAAAATTCTTCTGGACTTGTACATAACACAACAATGATAAATTAAATGTCGCCAATCAGTCGAAAGAAAACTGTAGACTTCATGCTTGACGATACTCATAATCAAGGCATATATGCAAAATTAGAGCTCAGGTTACCTTTGAGGTGATTATTATGATTCCCTTGGATTCCAAGTGGAACATAGGGATTCAACAACACATCTCCACTTTGTTCTATTCTCTGCTGTCCTCTTCAGTTGGCCCCACGATTACCCATAATCTCTCACCTCCTCCGACTCACACGATCTCCTCCATGTCACTCTCGCACCAACGACCCATTCGTCGCTTTCCATTCACCTTTCACTCGAGCGACAGCTTCCATTGAGTGCGATTTCATTCGATGGCCTCCTCAACGTATACCCGATACCTCTCCATTTTCTTCTACATATTTATTGAGCGATCGGCTCTCGCCTGTAGGTTTGTTCCCAGCCAGAGTTTCTTGTCGCTAATTCTTTCTTGCCGGCTGGTCATTTGATCTTCACTATGGAATCAGCGAAGCGGGCAGCTGTTTGCAAAAGTCTGTTACTTGTTGGAAATCCTTTTCGTGACATGCACGCCAGGTTTCTGACCCGTGTAAAAGAACTGAATTCACATATGTGTTAAAAATCCGAATTTTGTTCTCTATGATGTGGAGTGCAGAAGATTTCCGAAGTGGTTTCAAGTTGATGAAAGCGTATCTTGCCTTCCCGACTGTGGTTGGCTTTGACATCTTCATCCATGCCATCCGCCTGTGGTTGGAACGATGCTTTCTAGATAAGTCAAGGAGGTACCCACAAACTTTGCAGTTTACATAGTTCAAGGAGATGCCATCTCACCACAGCTTCCCTTGGAAAACAATTTTTGACCTGCTTGGCACCGTAATTGGTAATCAAGAAAGTAAACATAAATTACATAGAACTAAGTACTACACATTGACTGAGATGAGTACCTGTATACCACTGACATCGACCAGATCGAATTGATCTAAACACCGGACAGCCGTTTCACTCGTTTGGGGCTGAACTCATCAGCCGTGTAGCTGGTTTGACTCAGTACAGAGATTCGATTCAGTTCAAACCACCAGATTTTTAACTAGCTACTTCGGTGAACTGGTAACTCCGTAAATCAAATTAGCAACTTGCAAATTAATTTGCAGCTTCTAGTTTGCAAAACAGTTTTGCTTGTTGCTATATTAGACCTTTTTCCCCCGATACAATCAAACATAGGATCTTCGACTTTTACCTAAACTGGACGACTGTGAAAGATTACAATGACTAGTATTTCTGTTAGCAAGTAACCACTTTAATATTCTTAAAACTTATTCAGAACAATAATGATTGAGGAGAATAACTTTCTTTTCAAATGGATTAATCGTTTGCAAATTAAACCATCTAGCGTTAAAAATCATCACTTTTTCTTCTTGTATTTCAGGATATTCAGACCACAGTAGGTGATTTGCTTGATACCGTAAATACCGGTGAAGAAGACAGACAATTTAGTAGCATCGTATATACTGCTGGTTGACAAAAGTTGTCTGAGACCACATACCTCGAAAGTTGACTGACGAGACGGTCTGATATTTAAGTTATTATAGTTTAGGTTATCTCGTGTTGTAAGAACTTGTTACCCAAGTAAAGTATGTTTAGATCAAGGCATTCCTTAGTCTGGGGCTGCTGAACTGCAAACAAATCAGCTTCACTCATCTTTTCTCAATGCAGTTACCTATGAATACAGATTCACAAACATTTAGCTACGACCTATTTAGAGTCACTAACCGTACCCAATAAAAGAATTTAGCTGTCGAGTTTGAAATATATTAGGATTGATAAATTAAGTTTTAAGTGTCGTTCTCCTCAGCTACCTTTTCTAGTGCTCAGTGTGCTAACTTTGCATGGTTATCAAGACAACCTATCTTCACAGTATTTTAGATCGCCATCTATTTTAAAATCTGTAAAAGTGTCGCATGCGTCAATATACAAAGCACTGGAAATCTCAAGCATACTCTCTAGTCCATGAGGCTGTGAAGCTAAATCGATTGGCATGGCTAGGACATGTGTTACGCCAATGTTAGCTGATACAGGATTAGATTGGAAAAGAGCTAGTGGTGATTATACCAAAACTTAGAATCAGTCCATGAAAGACCTTGACAGTTAGCTTGAGCCATGTAGGAAAGTGTAGGTTTCCTAGTTGACGTTCTTGGGATTCTAAGAACCAATGGCTAGAGATAATTGCAGATATGGCTCAAAATCGTTCGCAATAGCGCAAATACATTCACTCTTAGTGATCACCTAAATCCATTAAACTCTCATATCTTTCCATGTTACTATCCTTCCTCCCCACATATCTGTTTATTATCCTTCCTCTGAATCTTTTTCTCTTCTTTTGTGTGCTATAAAGATTGTAACAACTCGAACTGCTGCACTTCTGTGTAAAGTTCTATGTTGAAACCAGGTAGTTAGTCAGTCAAGCATACTTCTATCCAATATACATAACGTATGTTCTAAACTTAGTCTAAACATGAAATCGGACTCATATTAACCTCCTGCAATATGCTCCGCCCAGAAAGCCAGTACACATCCCTCAACCACAGAACACACTCTTCCTGTGCGAGGACCACCGCCCCTGGACATCAACAGCGACTACGAGTTGTGGAAATTCCGTATGGAACCTCTACTCACAGGTCTATCCCCACAAGCTCAGTACAACCAGATCATGTCAGCATTGAGTGATGCTGCCTTACGTAGTGCAATCGCTGGAGGATTCTCCCCCATCCAAGACGCTCAACAATAACTGGCGCATTTTAGTTTTTTACACAGTGTGACATTGTTATCTGAGTACCCACTGTCAAATATTCTTCCTTCGAGTAGAGCTTTTACATTATCGATGGAAAACACAACGTTGGATGGTAGAAATGTGCCTTATATTGTCATATATTCAAACACTAATCGAAGCTTCCAGAAGTATACAAGAGTTTAAGATTGGCTGATAACGCTTACATTTTAGACTAATGAGAAAAGCCTGTGATACCAGTCCAAATTACATTGTTTGGTTATTTTCTTCACACTTTCTGTACTGTGTCATAAGTCCCTGATCAAATCAGTATCTGCCATAGCTGGCAAAGCTCAACTACTTTCCAAGCACAATCATATAGTTGAGCAGGTAAATACCATTCCATATTGTTAAACTAAGCTTCAGTATAAACTAGCCTTTGAACACCACCTTATGCTGAAGAGCTCCAAAACCCAAATTATATACTCATAGACACTTAAACAGGAAAATTATACAAAAATAAGTCTATCCTGTATTTTAAAAGCAAAACTTCCGTCAAGTGTTAATGAAAAACAGACAGGTATCTCGACTAATGTACCTAATAATCTGATTTCTTATTAGGTGATCAATTTATAGGGTCATTATCGAAAATCAATTTACAGCATCTTATAATTAAACAAAAGAACTTCATCTGTCTATCTGTCTGTTTTCAACATAGAACTTTGCACTGATGTGCAGCAGTTCAAGCCGCCACACTCCATGTAGCACATAAAGCAAGAGAGGAAAGTAAAAGAAATGCAAAATGGAGACAGTAGACAGCAGTATGAGACAAAAAGAGTAGTAATAACGAAGAACAACATAGTTTTATTGGAAATTATAAGTCACAAGGAGTGGATGCATCTGCGCTAGCCATTGAGAACGACCACTTTGAGCCATATCCAGCCGCCATTGGTTTTTACCATCCCTACGTGGCTGGCTTAAACTAAATGTTGTGGATTTCACTGACTGATGCTATGTTTTGGTTTGAACACCAGTGGCTATATTCCGACCTGACCCTATGTCAGCTAACATTGTCTGTTGTCGAGGAAGGTGATGACTAGGCATACGTAACACATGTTCTGACCATCTCAGTCGATTGTAGATTGATTTCCCCTCCTTACCTATCACTCGACGCCTAACCTCAATATTGCTCACCCTACTATACCACTTCACACGGGCGATAGAACGCAGGCACCTATGATCGAAGACAGCTAGCCTGCATTTTCATGTCTTCCACTCTCAATGGCCAGGTCTCACAGCCAAAAAGAAGGACGGAGCGGACTGCTGAGCAGTACACACGTCCTTTGGTCGATAGTCGGATATCACGTCTACACCAGAAATGACGTAAGTTGACATATGCGAAACGAACCTTCTGTGTCCGTGCTGAGATTTCGTCAACGATCAACCCGTTGGCGTTGGCTGATGCAACTTCCCAAATGAGTGAAGTGGTCAACGTGCTCTACCACTTCACTCCCTATTTCTAAGCTAGGAGTGAGTCAATGTATTCCAGTCCTGTAACATCATCTTACATTTGACGGGAGTGAATCGCATACTTCATACAAGTGTTGATTATTTTTTGTGGTTACGTAACCTGTTACTTTTTATACCCTTTCTAGTTAAACTTTGTTTCTATCCACAAAACATCTGTTGAACTCTGTTCTTCAGTTTCCAAGCTTTATCATGCAATTCTAAAAATAGTCGATCCTTTTCACTACTAATTATTTAACAACTTACATTATTCCCGACCGATATTAATCTTAGCTCTAATCAATTTCTCCTTATCACTGTAAAAAAGTATATTCAAATCTTTAATTTAATTTATAATTTTGGTATTGTTCAGGTTGTAACCAGTTGAGAAGAATCCACGAAAAAAAAAAATATCAGCTCAGATTATCCTGGTACATTTGTCGTTCTTGCTTTATTCAAATCTATTAATGGAAATAACTGTATGAAGTTTTTAAGGAGGTGTGCATAAAGTCAGTCTTTTTATTTTGAAAAAAAAATGAAAACCCACTTTATTTCTGAATAAATCAAATTTGTACACAGGATATATAATACAGTATATAACAGGCAGTATTCCCTACTTTTTACGTTTCCGTTTACTAACTTTGTGATTCACAGTCTCTTCATTGTCTTTATTAGAAGTAGCATCAACATCGTTTTCAGCAACTGGTATTTGATTCCATAATTCGTCAAATTCTTTTTGTTCTGTTTCAGATATATTATGAGATTCATCATGACTTTCCGGATCATTTGCAGCGTGATCACCATCGCTTTTCTTTAAAAACTTTTCAAGATTTGTGAAACTTGTTGTGCTATTTACTAGAAATGATGTTACAGGAAATTTGACATAAATCTGTAGGGGCAAAAATGAAGATCGAAACAGAAAGTTGACATAAATACGACTTTATTCAAACACGATATGAATTACATTATGGTGAACAGTGCCCAGTATCGCAAATCGAGTTCACCTTTTGTGTGGTCATGTGTTTACGAAAAGACCAATATCAACACAATATACTCTTAAAGAACAACCTAAGATATGAAACACTAATTATTTAAGAAGTGAAATATGAACCTATATAAATTGATATATGATGCATATACCTAACAATGAACTATTTGGCAATATTGGAGGGAAATGATGGTCTCAATCATCTTAAAAAGCGACAAATATCCACTTTCCAACTCCTTTTATATAGTAATTTGATACTTTTTACAAAAGTTCTTCGACACTCAGTGATATGTGGTAGAATTCTACAGTATTAATGGCTGGTTACAGTCCAGATACTAATGTCAGGAAAGAAACACATTCCATTGAAAATCTCTGCCAACATATACAAGCAATAACTATGTATTCAGTGGTTTGCAGTTCAACATCAATGTTATGCATTGAAAATTATTCAATAAATGCTCACTAAATTATTTCCCTATGAACAAACCAATCGAAATACTCAGTAATTACCTTTCCAAGACGTTTCCCCGTATCACGATTATATATTCGCATATATCGGTCCAACGAAGATACCAGAATGATTGGCTCGTCGTTCACAACTGCTTCGATTGATGACAATGCGGTGTTTCCTTCGTCAGCTCCACCACACACTAACTGAGTTATACAACCAGAAGCTCCAGCTAGACAGCGGACACCAGATGGAGGTTCAGGTGCTCGAGATCCATAACTTTTGACAGGTATTGGAATGGAACTATCACAATCGGATATGTTTGAATACTCTTGTGGTAGTCTTAAATCTAGAACAGAAAGTTCGCCAACTGCATTCCCAGCAACAACGCGTAATCCTACGCCAGGTGAATTATCATATACTAGTGCTCTTGTTATAGGTCGAGTAGTAGCCAAATCTGGAAGTACTGCACTGTGCTTTCCACTACCAACATGAAGTTTACCATGTTTGCGACTTGTACGCCATGCATGACGAGCAACTGGTCGACGTTGACCACACCGCAAATCATATAAATCTAACTAAAATACAAATTTAGGATAATATGACAAATTCAGAACATTGAATTGGAATTCCACAAAAGCGAAATTAAATCCTAATAAAATATCACAAAAATATCCCCACTACAAACAACAGTACAATCTAATCACTCAAACTGACACACACAATTGATCTAGACTGCTTTCGTAAAATGTTACCTAACCGAAATCCTTGAGATGTCATAAACGAATAAATGAAAATACTTGATTCTATGGCTCACACTTTTTACACAGTGGCACGTATGTATCCCCTTTACATCGAAATCTCCAATGGTTAGTATTCTTCATTCTGTGTTTTCCTTCTCCCATACTAGTGCTTATTGCAGTACAATTATGAGTATGTTCTCTTTATTCGTAAACTGCCGTGATATATTACAGCCTAATGTATATTTGCACAGTAAAATTAATCGGTGTTTATCAGTACTTGAAGAGGATTCTTAAGCTTTCGGTTTCCCTCTACGTAACAGTTAAATCCTTTGTATAACGATGAATAACCATAGGACTGAAAAGTTTAGGATCCATATGCATTCGCTGAAGATAACAAGCGTAGGTGTGCAGCAAAAACACAACTCTAGCAGAAAGGGGATCTAGGCAATTACTGAAAAGCAATATACCAAAATACCCATAATATTCTGCTCACCAAAAAAGTGAGGATATAGTTTTGATTTTGAATTGAAGAATCCGGATTTGGCTTAACTTAAAATTTAGGAAATTTGTTATCGTATGGAAATGAACTTAATCATAAATACCGTCACAATTAAAACAGAATGCTCTTACCATTGCCTATATACTTACTTCACCATGTCTGGAAGCTGTGAGTACAAGCTTTCCGTTAGTTCTTGGTACAAAACTGATGTCTGAAATCCATATGGGTTCTGCGAGTTGTAAAACAGATGGACGAACATTTTTGGCTGTGAAAACTGGTTCTTTAGGGTTGTTAATGTCCCATATGCGCAGTGAAACATCTTTACCTCCTACAGCAATCTGACCAGCTGTCAATCTAGCTGCACATAAATGACCTTTAACAAACAATTGCAGCTGAGAAAATAAATAAACACCTCAACTTACAGTCTCAGTGGTGAGGTCATGATCGAACAGTTTCACACTCCCAGACGAGTAAGCTGTAAAAATGAAACTGGCTTAATAATTCGCGAAGCACACTAACTTGTCATGGGACTGCAAACCGACAACAGAACCCTCCGTCGACTTCGACAGCTTATCCAAGGAATTTAATGAACCACACTTGATATCGACACTGTAAATTTTCCCTGAATGACACCCAGCAAACACCAGTAAGTAACATATTACAAATTAAGATTAACAAACTTTAGATTCTCCTCCGTCACACCAGCACATAGAAGTAATATTCTCACTTTTAATTAAGGAAACTGGTGACAGAGAATGACTACATATCGATAATCCTCTCAGAAAGCCGGAAGATGAACCGATAACTACATCGAAACAACCAGAAGAAAACCCCATGTGACAAAATTTCAAAACGTGCTCGGAGGTCAGTTTCAGTTAGTTGCCATCCAATATCCAATATCGTTTTTACGGCTGGACTTATACGTCACGTTGGGTTGAAATTTCGCTTGGAAAAATTGTTTGTCAACAAGTTTTGATGAAATTGTGATATATTTTTACTGGATTGATAGGAATTCTCATTTCCTGGGTAGTTATGTTGATGTCCGCGACTGCGACACACTCCTAGCATGCTGGTTGCAATGATTAGTGTTTCAGGCGGACTGTGTCAAAATAACGCTATAATGAGGAAGATGGAATAGTTGGAGGATAATGTCATATACACAAGTAGTTTACTGTATGTAGAAGCTGCACCTACCGGCGTAGTATCATTCAATGAAGATTTCACGTATCAGGATATCGATGCTGCCTATTTTCGTGCGAAGAACAGTACTTCAGCGAAGAGTCTCTTTTCGGCGAATTCATTTTCGGCTATGAAAATGAATTCGCCGAAAAGAGACTCTTCGCTGAACTACTTGTCTTCTGTCTATTAATGTTCGAATGGGAATTTTTCATGAAAGAGCAGTACTATTTTACAAACGAATGCTATCAGTACATGGGAATCACCTATAAATGCTAACATAATCTTCTGTGGCAACCTAAGTTATCATATAGATGTGTCTTTCGCCTTATCTGTGTTTGGACAGGAACTATCGTAATGGCTATCTCTAAGTGGATTTAATATATATTTGCACTGATTGGTGCAGTGCAATATGAGTTATGTGGATTCAATGTACAAAAAATACCTATTAATATTGTGCCACTGTTTGCCTAGCTGACCGCTGGGCTAAAAAATGTAGGTGGTTCTCATGATTGTTGCAAATGCAGTGCAGTGGATGAGGCAATCACTAGTTTAAATTTCCTCATTGTTCCACTTAGTGTAGTAATTCAGTGTATAGTATGACTGTACAAATTGATTGTGTCGATTATGAGAACTGAATCTGGTCAGCTCTGTTACTATCAATCTACTGTCTGTTATGCCATTCTCACTGACACTGTAAACTCAATGCTGCAAAGTTTTTGATCATCTGTAGTGGAGGTGAATTTCTCCTGACATTTCCGTTTACATGAAGCAGTACAGATTGAATGCCTAGGTTGCATTATATGGCACTATTATCCTCAACACAACAAGTCTGTATATCTTACAATATTTTAAGTATTTCTCTATTCTGTTAACACTCCACATAAATGTTTAGAGTTGAGACCTATGTACTTTATATTCGATAGCTATGGTTTACTAAATATGTATTTGCATTATATTATCTTCAAAAGCAGCAGTATTTGGCGTTAACTTACTATAGGCTTCAATAACTGAGCTTGAGTGTAATCACCTAGTACACCGGTGTAACAAAGTCACTTCGTATCACCTCCATGAATGCCCTAGACATCCAATATCTGATATCGTTTTTGCGAGCTAGTATAAACCAAACTGATTTCTTTGTGCTCGCCTCTTGATTGTGAGGTATAGGTTCCTGATCTTCGGTAAACTTCTGCGTAGCTCGTCCCGCCACTCGACTGTCGTAGCTTTGGTTGACTCCAAAAGGAGTGATGCTGGGATTAATTATATGTTGTTTGTAGTATGCTGTGTGTTAAGACCGTCAATGCTGTGAATGGATTTGATCTTTTCACCAGTTGGTCGTCCGGTGTCATCGACAAAAGAAAAGAGATATGAATAATAAGAGATATAATTAGTGTAGGTTATTCAGACTAAAAGACAGAAAATGAAATAAAGAGAACGTAAAAACAGACAGCTGATTAAATTTGAATATGATATATGTTTATGATATCAGTAATAATAATAATAGTAAGTGTAGTAGCTGAAGTTGTCAGGAGAGTAAGACGGGAGAGGATGTAAAGAATTAAAACGACGAATTTGGTTGTCTAACCCTGGATGCAGTATGGAATTTTTAGGAGATAGGCCATTTGGACTCGTTCCTCCTGTCGCCGCATGATTGTCCAGTCTTCGCTTAAAGGTGTCCACAGACGGTGTCATAGCTACGTCTGCCGGTAGGGAATTCCAGGGACGGCAAACCCTCAGTAAAAAGAAGTGGGAGGGAACCCGGGTCCTTGCCCTCTGCTGAGCTATGTTTCCAGGATTTCCACGAGGAAGCCCACACCTACTCAATGGCAGAACACCTTTGTTTGGGTGATCCTGGTCATTTGTTATCTTGTAGGCAGTAATCAAATCCCCCCTGAGCTGGCGGTAGCTAAGTGTGAATAGGCCTAATTTCTTTAGCCTTTCATCATGCGATTTATTCCGGAGACCAACTCCTCCTTTTGTCGCCCGTCTTTGGACTCTTGCCAGGGGGTTGGCGTCTCTTCTGAGCACTGGGGGCGCAGTAATATTATACACCTCAAGATGTGGTCTGAAGTATGTTTTGTACAACTTTAGAAAGAGCTCAGGGGTGAGCGCACCTAACTGTCTATGTGTAAAGTGTATGGTGGCATAAGCCACTGGACAGTAGCTTAATTATCGTGAATTCTCTATGCGTAACAGTAAAAGATTTCTCATGAGAAGGACAAATAAGCCAGCCTTCTGATATCGAGACCTGAAAAAACAGAATATCAACCTTTGTCAGAGGCGTGAACCTTGGAAAAGGGATGAATTTCCTGAATTCTTTTTTAATTTCCGCTTTTGTTATTTTGAACACTCGGAAAACGACATATTAACTCTAACTCCGTTTATTTTGGTCGAATTTAGTCTTCTCTACAGTTGTGAGTCTATTATCTCATAGGAAGTGTGTTCTTATTGTTGCGTGTTCTATTTGACTAAATTAGCGTACACGTATTTCCTAGTACTTCTTCACGTTTATCAATGTGCGCAGACGTTGTGGCTACTCGACGCCCACAACGGAAAATCAGAAGGCACTTGTGAAGAATGTAATCGTGTATTATAGCCGTAGTCAAATTTCAAAATTGTATCAAGGTAACGTTCAACAGTAAATTGACAAATGTTTACGAAGTACATATAAAATCGGTATGTGTAAACATATAATATGAGTATGCAAATTAGATTAAAAGCGTATGTTTATAGTTGGTACAGGGGTACTACATAATTCCCCCACCAGAACACTGAAATATTAAAAAATACATTTTAGTGTTCGACAATAACATGCGTCAGCGTAATACGTAACAGCGACAGTACACAGAAGGCGATTTATTAAGCTAAAAAATGAGCAGTTTAATGCGGTCAATAAGGCCGATAATAAATGCGATAATAAAAGAAAAAATAGGATTGATAATCATAGTAGAATATATAAGGAATGATACAATCGGCCGGGGAATCTGTAATCTGTAGACGGAAAGGATACATGAATATTAAGCGCTATATGATTAAATGTAATAATACAGGAAATATCGATGTTAAAATAGTAGTGACGTGATTGACGTATGAAAATATTAATCAGTTAAATGAGTAGTCAAATGACAATTACTAATAAAGATAATAAATATGGAAATTCGTAATAAGTTATATATTGATTATTTGCACGTAACGTTTAGGCCAATGAACTCTCCTACCAGAGCGTGTAGTTTTCATAGGTTTCTCTGGCGACGTTGAAGCTTGCGTTGATGTAGGTATTGGCACGTCGTTCAGCTGATCTTTATCGTTGTCTTCGAAATCGTCGATGAACGCTGGTTTGACTCTGTCGACACTGATGGCTTCTGCTTTATTCAGTCGTTCTATCGTGATAACTTTATCATTTCTACTTAGAACTTTGAATGGGCCATCATAAGCGGGTTGAAGTGGTCGTTGTACACCCTCTCTCCTGACGAAGACGTGAGTGCAATCTGTCAGTTGTGGCGGGATGTATGACGTTCGTTCCTGCTGGCGTGGAAGTGATATCTTGAGCTCGTTCATGTGTTGTTTTAGCTGGTGCACATAACCAGTCATATCTTGTGGAACTTGGTTACCTGGGGTGAAAAATTCTCCTGGTAGTCGTAATGTTGTTCCATAGACTAGTTCGGAAACACAGCAGCCAATATCTTTCTTGAGAGCAGCTCGTATACCAAGTAGTACCAGTGGAAGTTTGGTTGACCAGTCATTTTGAGTCAAAGAAGCAGCGAGCGCAGCTTTGAGTTGTCGATGAAGTCTTTCAACCATACCGTTGGAACTAGGATGGTACGCGGTCGTTCGTATTCGTTTAATGCCCAGTAATTCAGTTAGCTGGTGAAAAAATCGGCTTTCAAACTGAACACCTCTGTCTGTAGTGATAATGGATGGGACACTTAAGTTAGCTATCCAGTTTTCGACCAAAGCTTTAGCTACTGTTTCAGCGGAGACGTCGGCTATTGGAACTGCTACAGGCCAACGAGTGAATCTATCGATGCAAGTTAGAATGTAATTGAAACCATTGGAAGGAGGTAGTCGACCAACTATGTCTACATGTATATGTTCAAATCTAGAGTCAGGGTTAGGAAAGCGACCAAGTGGTGCATTAGTGTGACGGTTGATTTTGACTCTTTGACAGGACAAGCAATTTCGTGTCCACTTCTTAACATCGCTGTTAATGTTCGGCCATATAAATCTTTCTTTCAGTAGTTTGATAGTAGCGCTGACACCGGGATGAGACAAATTATGTAACTTCTCGAATACAGTATGTCTCATAGCTGCTGGAACGAAAGGTCGATATTTATCCGTAGAGGTGTCGCAGATTATTTTTGTCGCGCCAAAAGGAATTGCGTCTAGTTTTAAAGATGTTTTAGAAGACATGATCTTTTTTAGTTCGGCATCATCTCGTTGTAAGTTTGAGAGACGTTCGTGGTCGATGTCTGGGTATACAATGTTGTCAATGTGCACACGTGATAAAGCGTCTGCCACTTCATTGTTTTTACCCTTCACATGTCGCAGATCGGAGGTGAACTGAGATATAAACTCGAGATGTCGTAGTTCACGCGGAGAGTAGTTATCCTGTTTTGCTGATAAGGCTTTCGTTAGAGCTTTATGGTCTGTAAAGACAGTAAAAGCTATACCTTCTAGCATATGTCGAAAGTGCTTGATTGCTAAATAAACAGCTAATAACTCTCTACCGAAAGTGCTATAGCGACATTGAGTAGGATTCAGTCGTTTCGAAAAGAATGCTAGGGGTTGCCATTCGCCGTTTACGTGCTGCTGTAAAACTGCCCCGATGGCAACGTCTGAAGCGTCTGTCATGAGAGACAGGGGGCGTCATTCTGGCGTCTGACTAAGAGTGTCTTGTCATTTAACAATTGTTTGACATTTTCGAATGCTTTAACAGCTTCTGTGGGCAAATGGAATGAACGACTATGTCCACGTAAGCAATCGGTTAACGGTTGTAAAGCTTTAGCACAGTTCGGGATAAAACGCCGGTAAAAATTAACGAGACCCAAAAATCGCCGTAATTTCTTAAAAGAATCTGGTAATGGATAATCTTTGATAGCTTGTACGTCATCAGGGACTGGTCTGATTCCTTGGCTATCGATTAAATGACCGAGGAATTTCAGTGAGGTCTTACCAAATTCGCATTTGTCTAAGTTGACAGTCATGCCGTATCGGTTAAGTCTTTCAAACACAGTCTTCACATGTTTCAAATGCTCGGCTTCGTCTGCACTCGCAATTAGTAAGTCGTCGATGTATGCGTAGACGAAAGGGAGACCACGGAGTACTTGGTCGATTAGGCGTTGAAATGTCTGAGCGGCGTTCATTAGTCCGAAGGGCATGCGTACGAATTCGTATAAGCCAAATGGTGTGGTAATGGCGGTTTTCGGAACGTCATCCGGGTGGATGGGGATATGATGATACGCTCTGACAAGATCGATTTTAGAGAAAACTTTAACATCTGGTAAGTTGCTAGCGAAATCGTGGATGTGTGGTATTGGGTATCGATCAGGTACCGTTTGCTTGTTTAAAGCTCGATAATCACCACACGGCCGTATCTCACCAGAAGACTTTTTGGGTACCATGTGAAGCGGTGAAGACCAAGAGCTGTTGGATGGGCGAATAATACCAAGCTCTAGCATTTTATCGAACTCTGTTTTGGCGATTTTAAGTCGATGTGGGTCAAGGCGTCGTGGACGTGCAAAAACTGGTGGTCCAGTAGTTTTAATATGATGAACCATGTGATGCTTTGGTTTTGTTCCTCGAAAAGAAGGTTTTAAAAGGTCAGGAAACTGATTTACCAAATTGGTATATGGAGATGCTGGTGTGCGTGTGACCATCAAGTTCAGTGATGATGCACGGCTAATCGTACCAGCAATGTACGTTTTATTGAGCGAATCTATTAGCTTGGGGCTTATCGGATCAGCTAACAGTTTGTGTTGCTGTAGAAAATCGATACCGAGGATTGGGGATGGGACGTCTGCAATGATGAAAGACCAAGTGTAGGTATTCCGCAAACCAAAATCCAAAGTCATTCGTTTGCTTCCGTATGTAACAATACTGGACTTATTAACTGCTTAGAGCGTGACTGCTGGGTCAGGATGCTGACAATCCTGTGTAGACGGAGGGAGAACACTCACCTCTGCTCCTGTGTCAACTAAGAATGTAGTACCGGTATTTTTATCTGTTACATAAAACAAACGACTGTTAGATCGTAGATTGCCAACAGTATTTTTTAGACATGACGATATATCTTTTGGTTTAGTCTGAAAGTTGCAAGGTGAACGGCACCGTCGTGCATTGCTTCCATAACTACGGTGATACCAGCAAATATTATCGCGATGCCGTGACGTGCTAGGGGATCGAGAAAGACGTCGACGAGACGAGCTTCTAGAACGGCTTGCTTGTGTGCGTGTGGTCAGTTTTGCTAACTGACTCAGTAAGGTGTCGACTTTGTGTTCTAGAGTCTGTATTCTATCATGAGTGTCTGGTATTCTGCTAGTGGAAGCGACAGATTGAGGTGTTGACCTCTCGTACATGCGATCCGCGATTTCGGTGAGCCTTTCTATGTCAATGTCGTCGTCTCCGAAAGCAAGAACCTGCTGGATGTTTGCAGGAAGTCGTCGTAGCCATATTTGGTGAAAGAGACGTTTATCGATTTCTCTTCCGGCAACTAGGCTTTGCATATGCCTCATGAGTTGAGATGGGGTTTTATCACCTAACTCAACATTGCTTAACAGGCGATCGAGTGCTTGCCTATCTGAAAGCGAAGTGCATCGCAGTACCTCTTCCTTCAACTTGTCGTAAGGCGCTTCTGTGCTGGGTTGGACGATGTATTGCCGTACCTGCTCGGCGACTTCGTCTGGTAGTACTGTACTCAAAATGCCAAATTTAGCTGTCTGTGAAGTGAGCTTATTGCTAGTCAAATAATGCTTCAGTCGTGCAAACCAAAGATGAGGGTCTCTGGGCTTAAAAACTGGTACAGTAAGAGAGATAGTACTAACAGATCCCAGCTCTAAGTTATCAGAGGTATTGGAAGACATGTTACAATTCGTAAAAAAATGGTTTAAGAGTAGCAAAATGGCAAAATTTGTGCACAATAAGAATACGGCAAAACAGAGAAACATGCAATGCAGATGCTTACCACAAATTACTGCAGGTTGTGCTATGAGCAAACACAAGAATGAGTTCGAATTGTTTAATAAATATATAGATCCGCGTGAGTTCGAATTGTTTAATAAATATATAGATCCGCGAAAGTTAGAGTTTTAATAATCCAGCAAGTGTACGACGCGTCGAGGTCAAAAAGTCGTCGGAGTCGGAGTCAGCAATTTGTCGTCGGGCTCACCAATTTGTTGCGTGTTCTATTTGACTAAATTAGCGTACACGTATTTCCTAGTACTTCTTCACGTTTATCAATGTGCGCAGACGTTGTGGCTACTCGACGCCCACAACGGAAAATCAGAAGGCACTTGTGAAGAATGTAATCGTGTATTATAGCCGTAGTCAAATTTCAAAATTGTATCAAGGTAACGTTCAACAGTAAATTGACAAATGTTTACGAAGTACATATAAAATCGGTATGTGTAAACATATAATATGAGTATGCAAATTAGATTAAAAGCGTATGTTTATAGTTGGTACAGGGGTACTACATTATAACATTATAGTTATTAAATACCAATTTTTGCAAACGCGTTGGTTTTTTACCTCTGGTTAATATAAAAACTGTTCCTAACTGTCATACTTGGATCCTATAGCCCCAGTTCGCTCTGAAAAATATTTCCGTCAGAGGGAAAGACTTCGAAATAATTACGTATCAATCCCCAGTCAAAAAGAGCTTTCGGTGTCTTAGCTGCAAGCGACGATTTCACAGCCCTGATACAAACCGCATTTAAGTAACTCAAATCTTTCCATGTAATAATGTGGTACGTTCTGACCTTGTTTTCTCATATTTCATTCGTACGTATGTTTTGTTTCATTCCTGGAATCCGGTAGACATTGTACGACCGACTCATATTTGTTTGGGGGCTTTTGTCATTACTGCTGCCTTTTTGTCTGAAATTCTATATAGAGACAAAACAAACAACAGGTGCATGTGTGTTTATAATAACCTTAAGAAAAAGCATCATGGTGGGTGGCAACGATCCTTATAGTGTACTCCAATGCATCAGGTGACTGTTCCTGTGATTATGAGCACAAATTGCCGCTCATTATCGAACAACATTAATCACTTGGATGCCCTATTATGTTCAAATATTTACCGTAATACAGGTGTAATAAAGCTTCAACAAACTTGGCTCCAAGATTCATATGATGACAGTTTAATCTTACTGAATGGTTTCAGTATGTACAGACAAGACCGAAGTAGTTCAAGGAAGAAGGGAGGTGGTGTTGCTACTTTTATCAATTCTCAGTGGTCTGTTGCCAACAACGTGTGCTTTAAAATGTCAAATGATAGTATTTACTGTACAACTGTCAAATGTCGACCGAAACACCTGTCTAAGTACAAATTCATTTATATCACGAACATTTATGTCACACCTTGTTGCAGCACTTCAAAACTATCTATGCTTGCTGATGAATTCATTATTTTCGCTGCCGCCTCTTTTGGTAACTCCCTGTTCATGGTGACAGGTGATCTTAATTCTTGTGACTGCAGCTTTCTTATAGTGCTGGGTCATGATAATGTCATAAACTTTCCCACCCTACTGGATGCTTCTCTTGATCTTGTATTTATAAATGAATGTGGAATATATGAAGCACGTAAAAGGACCCCACTGTTTAACTCAGATCATTGTATTGTACGGGTTTTATCCAAAATTTGTGGAAAGTTACACAAGAGAACTTTTTCGCACCTTTCCAAGAAAACTGTACATGGATGTTACTCTAAGGAGAATGTTCAGAATCTTAGGAGCATGCTCATAGACACAAGGTGGGACTTGTTTAATGAAAACTCGTTTCATGACACTATCTCTAATATTACATGTTATCTCAGATTTTATATTTATCTCTGTTTATGCAGGAACATACCAGTTGTACAGGCATGGATAAGTTATTGTATAAATTACACATATTTCGATGTATGGTGAATTTACAGTTTGTTTGTTCTTTCTGACATTAGAGTCAGTCGGAACAGTCTGCTAAATAGTCTGTCTGTGTAACACATAAAAAGATATAGAAACATTGTCTTCGCATTAACAAAAAACCCAGACATCAGATGAAGGTAATATAAATATCTGGGAAAAATAAAGCTTGAAGACAATTCTCTTATATAAATTTGTTGTGAACAGCATCCTTGACTTAAAATTTATTGATGTATTATGTTGAGATCAGTATTATCTTTATTCCATTTTTTCAGCAGTCTTATCGTAGTTTTATAACAGGAAAGAAATTTGATCGTGGATACGAAAACTAGATAAGGTCATGTTAGATTGTTTTACTGCATGGAATGGGGCCAAGGTCGATTCTAGAAATATCCATTGGCGCCACTTGTGTCAGCATGGCAGACTGTACACGTAAGTTGAGTAATGCATTGAAAAATGTTTGAAAACCAGTTGCTTCTTTATTTCAGATCAAGAATACTCCTTGTACAGAATGGTGGCCAGTGTCTTCAAATGGTAGCATCGGATCGTTCATGGAATTTGAGTGGTTATGAGTTAAATGCTCAGGAGTCCAGCTTCATCTCAGTTTAAATGTAGGGTTGCTCGACCAGGAGGTAAATAGAAGTGTAGGCTCAACAACCGAATACCAGAAAGAGAAAGTATGTGAACATGAAAAGAACATTAATGTTTTATGTACATATAAATGTTTATAAATATATTTCACCGTACAGTAAACATTTCCTATATTCTAGTTGTGTTTTCATGTATTTTTGCGAAGTCTTAGAGTTTATTTAGTGTCATAATATATATTAATGAGTTTAAGCGTTATAGTATTCTAATAGCTGATGCGTTTTAGAAATAAGTGGTGCGGTCTGACTGGCATAGTCAATGGGATGAAACAGTTTATATAGCAAGCGTTTGAAGGTTATAATAGAGTGGCAGGACCTCATATCTAGGGGTAAACTGTTCCAGATCTTAGAATATATGACTACGAAGAAGTTTGCACGGAGTGCTGTTTTACAGTGTTTCCTAGATACTGTGCACTTTTGGTTACGCAGGTTGTAGGGTCCTTCCGGTGAGAACTGTATCTCCTTACTGTCTGAGAATATTTTATGCAAAACTTTAAAGAAGAATTTTAGGTTTGTGCTGAGTCGTCTCATCCTGAGTGGGCCGACACCTAGAGTTATACACCTTGATGTTTAGTCCTTTTCGCAGTCAAATCCTAGTAGTTTAGACGTGAAGTATCGTTGGACACTTTCTCTTTTAAGCTTGTCACTTACGCGAGTTCTGCTGAGAATGAATGGACAATATTCTAGTAGTGGTCTGACACAAGTTTTACATAATAATAGTTTCGCTTCGTAGTTGTGGAAATTCCTGAGTATGCATCCTAAAAGCATCCTCGATTTACGCGTCTGTGTCGCCACTTGCTCAGAAAATGTCAGGTCACTAGTGTACCTGAGTCCTAGGTCAACAACACTTTGGAGTTTAGGCAAGTCAATAGATTCAAGTACCAGTTTGATATTTATTGGAGGTGCGCCACCGAAACAGACCATGCAGTTACTCTATCCAGTTCTTCCTGAACAGCTTTCTGAAAGTATCCTAAGTCATCACAGTGGAACGTGTAATCTAATTCAAGATCATCTGCAAAGATGAATCGTTTACCAAGCGAGAAACAGATGCATATGTCGTTGACATATAGAGTGAATAGAAGGGGGCCTAAGACGCTACCTTGAACTACTCCAGAAGTGACTGGACTAGGCTTAGAATTTACAGACCCCAGTCTAACTACTTGGGACCTATTGTTAAGGAGTGATTCAATCCATCCTAATAATGGGTTACGTATTCCTAAGGAGTTCAACTTGTTTATTAGAAGCAAATGGTCAACGCGGTCAAAGGCTTTGGATTTGTCGAAATAGATGACTAGTACTAGTTGTTGTTTGTCTCGGCTGCTAGTTATATAGTTAAAGAAGTCAAGGTGACAGGTCATACATGATCTGGATTTTAGGAATCCATGTTGGTTGGGATTTAGAATATTGCAGCTGAGCATATGTTTGAGAATATCACCTTTAACTATTCTTTCAATAATTCTAGATGCTATGGGTGTAATATTGATTGGCCTATAGTTGTTGACTTCAGTTTTCGATCCGGATTTGTGTTTGGGTATTATAAATGTGGTTTTCCATTTATCTGGATAGGTTTGGCTTTCAAGGGACATTGTAAAGATCTTAAGTGATAAAAAGGAAATGTCAGAACCACCGAGTTTATGGAAGTACGATGGTATACCGTCAATACCAGCACTACTAGAGCTTTTAAGAGTTTTAATGGCTTGGTTAATATTAGAATAAGTGAAATGAACTGTAGTGATTTGTTTCAGCGTTGAAGAAGAAGGGAGTTCCATTGTAGATTGTAAACCGAGAAGTGGACTTGTGGGCTTAAGGTAGTTAGCTGCAAACGTCTCGTTAAACAGTTCACACATGTCTGCATGGTTGCTGTATAGTTTACCCTTGTTTATAAGGAGAGAAATTTTGTGGCTTTGGCGATTCATTCGTTTCTTTAGGATTTCTGTGAGAGCACCTACTCTGGTGGTTCTGGCTAGTGCGGTGCATTCTTCATTTCTCATACGCAAGTTATGAGCTTGCGAGATGGAGCTAAGAGTACTAAGTATTGACCCTAGTGTACTAAAGTCGTGTCGTCTGAAGTAACTTGTTGACAGTCTTTTCAGTTTTGAGCGATCTTTTGGTTGAATAAATTGCTTCTTGAATTTTGAGACTTTTACTGTTTGCAATGGGATCACAGCGTCTAAGCATGTGTTTGAGTTATAGTAAAAGATGTCTAGAGCTTTCGAGAGGTTATCAGTATAGAAGTACTCTCTCCATTCTGAGGATCTTAACATTGATTTCACTAGAGTCCAGTCTGCCTTACTGTAGTTCCTGTATGTTATTTGTTGTAAAGTAGGGGTATGGGCTGATTGCTAATTGGTGGAAGTGGCAGTGCACACAGAACTGTTTTGTGGTCACTCCCTGAAAACTCAGAACCTACTAGGGTAGAAAGGGGACTTATATTGTGGCAGAAGATTAAGTCTAGTACGTTATTACCTCTTGTAGGGGTAGTGACAGTTTGTTTCCAGCCAAGTATATCCAGTGTGCCTAAGAACTTATCAAATTTAGTTGGGCCTGTGGGTATATCCCAGTTGATTTCTGGTAAGTTAAAGTCTCCACATAGGATCTTATGATCGTAGTGTAGGGTGGATAATTGTTCCAGAGTATTAATAAGTTGGGTCTCGTAATTACTAAAGGTGCCAGGTGCTCTGTAGGTGCATCCAATTAATACTATTGCGCTTTTAAGTGTATGTTGACCCATAGAGTCTCAGGCATGTTAAGTGTACTACTTCCTAGCTGTGATACAGTAAGTGCATTCAGAAAGTACATGAGACAACCCCCTCCCTTACCACCTTCCCTGTCACACCGAAAGTGTGTGTAGTTATCTAAGCTTATCTCTTCATCCAGTATGTTCGAATTACACCAAGATTCAGTGATGACAATTATAGGGGGGTTGTATATTACTGTAAGTGCTCTGAGCATCGGTAGTTTATTTAGAACAGATCTAGCATTTATGAGGATCAGGTAAAGATGAGATTTGAAATAGCATTTGAAGTATTTAAGTTCGTTAATCAGCCCCGAATGTGGTTCAGCACCCAGTAGTACTGTTTGACATGACGACCCTATGTTAAGAGGAGTTTCAACATCATGCTCATGTATGTCTATCGAGTTGGTGTGTGCTGTTTTCGGTGAAGAATTAAGCGTTGGAGTACTGGATTTGCTATAGACTAAGGCATTTTTATTTTTAGTTAAGCTGGAAACGTGGGTAGGGATCTTTATTTGACCTAAACTTGTGCATGTATCAAGTGTGCTCAGTGGATGGATGCTGGTGAACTAGACTGTTCCTATATTCATGCAAAGGGGGAGCCAGCACTAGCGGTTTAGGAGTGTTAACATCCCTACCAGCTGTTTTTTCAACGCTGACAGGGACGCAGGGGATAAAAAATGATTGGGACCTTGTGAAGACCATGGTTTATTATTCCACCTATTGTTAGGTACTAGTTGTGTCCTTGTTTGGGTTTCGTGTGTACTGCTTTGTGGGTTAGTTCCCAGCAGACTTGTACCATATATCCGATCAAAATTTATTTGTGTGCCATACTGTGAATACCCTGAGTTGTTGGTGGTCGAGTTGTGACTATTGTCACTTGTGCTCTTGAGGGTGGCATTGTTTTGGCGTTGGTTATCAGTGTGGGCCATGGTGCTATTTCGCACGTTGTGGGTGCCAATACTATTGACCGTGGGGAATGTGGGCTTACTTATACTGCCATTGTTGTTGTTGGCATGATTTGGGGTCATATTCTCCCTTTTTTTACCAATGGACTCATGGCTAGGAGAGGACAGAGTCGACTTTCGGGAGATTTTGACTTTTTCTGGGATTATTTAGTGACACGTCTATATCTACGGTGTTAGATGGTATAGTTTTACTGGCTATTTGATTACAATTTAGTGGCCTTTCGGTTGGTGTTGCTCTCTGAGAGGATAATTGTGTGTGGTTTGAGAGGGGTGGAGCGGTGGATTCTACTGTATCTCCCAAGGGGTTCGGTAAAATGGCTGCTTGCAATGTCCTATTATTTATTCCACAATTAGGCTCAGTGACATAATCGTGTACGCGCCTTTCTATGACTCTCTTGTCCACTGCAACCTTTATTAGTTTGTAGTTTCTGGCTTGCGATTAGGCATGTTCAGAGTGGATGAATTTTCTGGCCTCTGCTGGTGTTTCGAACTGAAAACGAATAGGACAGCACTTTTCATGTTGACTCTTCTTCAGCCTGTAGCACTTAGTCTTGGAGTTGGGCATTTTCGCCTCACTAAGTAAGGTGCACTGTACCTTTTCAAGTGCCTCATTGTCCGGAACGTTGTAGACAATAGCAGTTAGTTTAGCGCCGAGTCGTTTTGTTACTTCTGTAGTAACAAAGTTAATGAGGTTATCTACCTTAGTTACCGATTCTGTGTCAAGTTTGTTAAGGTCTACAGTTTTCATGAGGATAGTAAGAGGTGCCAGTTCACAGACCTGCGATCTGATATCGCTGATCTGATCTGATAATTTGGATATTTTGGTATTGGTTTCAGAAATTCCAGGATTTACTGACTTATTGTTTTTCATTTCCCTTAACTCGGCCTTATGTTATCATATGGACAACTTTAGAAGTTCTGTTTCTGAAGATAGTACTGAAACAGAGCTTGAAGGCTGAAGTTTTTCGATAAGCACATAAGGTGAAGGGAGGGTTTCTGTATGAGCAGAGGGTACTGAATCTTTAGGAGTAGTGCTAATACTAGATGTCAGTACAGTTTTATCCTCAGTTTCAGCTCGACGCTTACGACATGCAAGTGAGTTATGTGGCTCACTATAGCCGTTTGTAGGGAGTGTGTTGCTTGATGTAGCAATCAAGGACATAAAATTAGTCATCAGATTTACAGGGGATTCAGTTCGTTGCTTTTTACTTTGATTAACCATAACTATTAGCTATGATGGTTATTGGTTATATGCTTCGGCGGCCTGCTTGAACATGGGGCTACCGAAAATTCCACCTTACAACATTTTGCAAAATTGCTTTGGTTTGCTCTTTTAATTTTGTTTTAATTTATCAATAATGTGTCCTAATCGTATTATTTATAATCGCGCATTTTTAAAATCATTACAACCTACTGCGTTGTCATCCACAAAAATTGAGAAAAAAGCATCACTGTGGATGGCAGCGTGCACTGAAACGTACACAAATTAATCAAATGACTGTTCCTGAACTCGTTAGCACTAATTGTAGATCATTGTCCAACAAAATGGATTATCTTCAATCCCTAATGTATTCTAATGTTTATCGAAACGCTGGCGTTTTAGCAATACAAGAGACTTGGCTGCACCAGCATTATGATGATAATCTAGTTTCATTAAATGGATATAAAGTTTTTCGCCAAGATAGAAAAAGTTCTAAGAAAAAATATGAAGGAGGGATAGCCACTTTTATAAACACAAGTTGGTCTACATCAAATCACGTTTGCTTCAATTATTCTAATGACAATATAGACTGCATAACCGTCAGGTGTCGCCCAAAACACTTAAGTAAATATTCTTACATATACATGACAAATATCTACATAACACCCAATTGTAGCCTTTCAAATATAGTTACTTTTGCAGATGAATTTACTGAATTCGCTGCTCCTGCATTCGAAAACTCGTTGTCTATAGTCTGTGGTGATTTTAATTCATGTGATCACAGCTTTCTTACTTCACTTGGTCATGAGAATCTAGTCAAGTTTAATACACGTCTGGACAAATCACTAGACCTGGTTTTCATAAACGACCGTGAGGTATATTAAACCCGAAGGAGAGCTCCTTTGTTAAACTCTGACCACTGCATTATTCGTATTTTACCGAAAGTGTACGGCAAGTTACAACAAAAATTGTTTAGTCATTTAACAAAGAAGATACATGAACGTTCATATTCCCATGACAACATTCTAGCACTAAGAAGCATGTTGTATGATACCAACTGGGAACTATTTACTGACGATATGTTGGATGCTACTGTCTCTAATATAACCGATTATCTGAAGTTTTGTTTGGATATTTGCTGTCCATATGAAACACTGTTTTTGAGACTTGACAGAATCTCTTCTTTGCAGCTGAAAAAACTTAGAAGACAAAAAGAGAAGTTGTACAAGAATTGTGATAATACTGGTGTCCGTAAAATAAACACCCTTATAAAAATTGAAATAGAAAGGTTGAACAGACTATTTAATGAAAAATTTTTATCATGTAAAAATCCTTCACACATTTGGAAACTTTTCAATAAACTTACAAGTAAAAAACAAATGTCTGTTGATGCTTATTCTGATGTTAATGCTTTAAAAAAATCATTTATCATGAAACAAATTAATATGGTTGTACCTGATGTACCTAGTCAAGATAATGGTCATTTTCCGGGTTTTAAAGAAGAGGATGTACTACTATGTTTGAAATCTTTAAATCCAACACACAGCTTTGGTCCGGATGGTGTACCAGGCATTCTTCTTCAAAAGTGTGCAGACATCTTGTGTCACCCTCTTACTCAAATCTTTAATGCATCATTTAACAAGGAAACGGTACCTGCTGACTGGAAAGAAATCAAGGTTGTACCTGTACAGAAATCATCTTCTGGAGCAGGTATAAAGTTTAGACCGGTCGCTATAACATCTCCTTTTTTGAAAACTATGGAGAAACTTCTTTTGAATACTCTTAAACCTTCTTTAAAAGCTTTTAGTGACCCTAAGCAGTTTGCTTATAAGTGTGGAAGAAGTACATTAGATGCAGCCATTGTACTACACCACAATATTGTTTCCTGCCTTGATAAGGGTGCTAAGTTCGTTCGAACAGCTTTTTTAGACTATACTGCAGCTTTCGACTCTGTTCCTAGGACACTTTTATTAGGAAAGATGATTTCAGCACAGACAGAGACCTGGGCAACTAGATGGTTGTCTTCTTATTTTAAGGATAGGAAACAGCATACTGTTTTGGCTGGAAAGCGCTCCACTTCTCAGCTAACTGAAAGTGGTGTGCCTCAAGGTGCAGTACTTTCTCCATTTCTTTTCTCTTTCTTTTTGCATGACCTTCCGAACTCACCCAAAGTTAACTTCATTAAGTATGCTGATGATCTGACCGTTTCTGTCCCTGTAGTTTCTACATCGGATTGTTCCCATATGAATGGCTTCTTAGCTGAAGTTAAGGATTGGTCTGGATCAAATGGTCTTAAACTAAATCCAACTAAATGTAATACAGTTGATTTCAGCTTGAGAAGTGAAAAAGACATGCATGGATTGATCCAATCTCATGATTGTTGTAATATTGATGGTACCATGATAGAGAGTAAGTCAAGTGTTTCTTATCTTGGCATCAGTTTTTCTTCAAACCTTTGCTGGTCGTCTCACATTCTTATAGTTTCTAAGAAAGTTTTCCGTCTGACTTATTACATAAAGAAGTTGAGGCACTCAGGTATAACCTAATCTCTTCTCATACAATTTATTAATTCATGTGTTTTGCCCATCATTCTTTATTGTTCTCCATTATTCTTCCCTGGGCTACTCAAAAAAGACCATATAATACTACGAAGAACATTGAAGGCTGTGAGTAGGGTCAGTGCTTTCCCTTTGACTCAACTAACTGACACTGTTGTCAATAGGCATATGAATTCTTGTAAACAGTTAGCTAAAGTTATTTTGTCTGATAGTGAACATCCTCTTTGTTCACATTTGCTTCCTTGTATCTCTTCGGGTAAGACCAGAAGAAATTTCATAAACATTTATGCTCGTACTACAAAATATAAAAATTCGACCGTACCATATTTGGCACGAGTATTGTGTGAAGAGACGAATATCAGAAAAGAACTTTTACAACTTTTAAATCATTAACTAAACTATAAAGTGTAATGATGCATATTATTGCATGTGTGATTTGTTATATTATTTATTTATTATTCACTATGACCTAGAAATGGTGTATTTTGTTGGGGTTTTTTATTTTTCCTATTAACTATCAATATTTTAAAAATTTTATATATTTATATAATTATAAAAAGAGCTAAATCAATGCAATATGTAAAATGAAACGCTGAAAATTCCATGCTGTAAATTGTTATTGTTGTGGAATAAAGTGATTATTATTATATGGAGGAAGTAGAGTACTTGTGCAAGGATTACAACAAGATAAATTTTATGTAACGAATCAAGCAAAAATGCAACGCAAACGCTGAACGTACCACGTGTTTTCGAGGATTAAATGATATTCCGTTACTTGTGGATTATTGGGAACACTCAGCTCTAGGCTAATATGATTGCCTTCTAAGTAGGCCGGTTTCAGATGGTCGATGCTGACGGTGTCTTCGCTGACTTTTTAGTCTAAGACAAAGAATTCATCCATACATTTAATAACTTCATATGGTCCATCGTATGGGGTTCCAGAGGTCGACGCACAGAGTCACGACGAACAAATACATGTGAAGTTTTCAAACACGGGTGAACAAAGATGTCTGTGGACTGCGGTCGAAGGGGAGCAGGTTTAACTGAACGCATTGCGTTTGTAAGCCTGCTGAGGTATGAGGAGTGATCGACCGCTCATGAGAAGCTCGAGGGAGAAACAAACTCGCCTGGCGGTCACAGTGTAGTGCCATATACTAGCTCAGCAGCAGTACAACCAGCATCGGTTTTCAAGGCATTTCGTATCCCTAGGAGAACTAACGGTAGTGATCCAGTCCAATGAGTATTGTTTGCTGCTGATAAACCAGCTTTCAACTGTCTGTGTAGACGTTCTACCATACCATTAGCTTTAGGCTGGTGGGCTGTTGTTCTAAAACGCATACAACCCATGATTTTAGTCAGGGCGAAGAATAAGCCGCTTTCGAATTGCAGCCCGAGATCAGTTGTTATGGAGGATGGGCATTCAAAGGTTGCGATCCATCTTCCGACAAAGACGCGTGCAACTGTTTCAGCAGATACATCCTTGAGGGGTAGTGCTTCAGGCCATCATGTGAAACGGTTGATGCAGGTTGAAATATAGGTATATCCATGAGATTCTGGCAGGAGTCAGGGATAACAAAATTACTAAGAGGGCTCTTGGTGTGTCTTATGCCTTGCACTTTTGACAAGCTAAGGACGTGTGTGCCCATTCCCTTACGTCTTTGTTAATACCAGGCTAACAAAACCGACTAGTTACGAGCATGAGGGCAGTTCGAATACCTGGGTGGGATAAGACAAGCAACGCATTGAAGACGTTACGGCGATAACTTTTAGGCACGATGGGGCGAGGAATACTCGTGGAAATGTCACATACAATAGTATCTCTTCCAATGTCTAAGGGTTTCTCGGCTAATTGCAGTGTTGTTTCCGAAATCTCAAGTTGAAGCTCGGTATCTCCCTTTTGAAGACGAGCCAGTTTTACAAGGCCTATGTCATCGATTTGGGTGAGGCAACAGATGCGTGACAAGGCATCTGCCACAGTGTTGTTCACTCCGGATACCTGTCGAATATCCGATGCAAACTGTGAAAAGTAGTCGAGTTGTCGTGATTCTCTAGGTGAATACTTATCCGAAGTTTAGTTCAGAGATTTGTGGTCAGTGAAAATTATAAATTCACGATCCCCCACTGAATACCGAAAATAATGCGTAGCACAGTACATAGCAAGAAGTTCTCTGCCGAATGTGTTGTACTTCATTTCAGCTAATCGAAGGTGCCTCGAGAAAAAGGCGAGTGCCTGCCACTCTCCGTTGACTAGTTGTTGCAGAACTGCGCCGATTGCAGTATCTGATGCATCAACCGAGACACTTAACGGTGTAGCTGGGTCCTGATGTATTAGAAGTGTGGTATCCGCGATAGCTTTTTTGACCTGAATGAGAGCATTTTGAGCAGACGCGTCGAGTTCGATAGACTTGTTATTCCCTCGAAGAAGATCCGTTAATGTTTGAATCAGGCAAGCACAGTTAGAAATAAACCGTTGGTTATAACTTACCGAACCGTTAAAAGTGAGCGGACTTCTCATTGTCTGTGGCCCTGGAAAGTTCAGTAACGCCTCAACCTTACTAGCCAGTGTGCGCATACACTTGCAGTCAATGGTTTGGCACAGAAAGTCGAGTTATTCAGTGCCTATCTGACACTTTCGAAGATTATTGATAACACAATGTCGGCGTAACCCTTCGATTGCAAAGTCCAAGTTTCTAAGGTGAGTTTCTCGGTCTGGACTGGAAATGTGGCAGTCGACTAAATATAAGTTTACAAAATCGAAACCGCGAAATACTATGTCAATGGCATACATAGAAATTCAAAATGTCCGGAAGGCGTAATGATAGCCGTTTTCGGAATATCTTCTGGTGCCATCGGGATTTGGTTATACGCCTTAACCAAGTCTATTCTCGAGAATATAGTTGTGCCAGATAATGTTGCCGTCAAGTCTTGTATGTGAGGCAATGGATGGCAATCGCGGGTTGTTTTGGCGTTCAATCGACGGTAATCACCAGTGGGTCACCAGTCGTTGCTTTCCTTTTCGGTACCATATGCAGTAGGGATGCTCATGGGATATTCGATGGCCGAATGATGCCGAGTGTGAGCTTGTGGTCGAACTCATTCCTAGTGAGTCTCAGCTTGTCAGGAGCAAGTCGCCGTGCTTTAGACGTCACGGACTGTCCTGAGGTTATGATGTGGTGCATAACATCGTCAGACAGGCAATTAAGCTCCGGATATTTATCAACAGTCGGTTGAAAAGTTGGATCAAGGATTGCCTTCATCTTAACGAGTGGCAGGCCGGGACCTACGTAGGTGATGCCTTCAATAGACAATCTAGTAGTATTGTCAATCAGTCGTTTTCGGCGGACGTCTACGAGTAAATCATGACGATTAAGTAGGTCCGTGCCGATGATGGGCCTCGTGACGTCAGCGAGAAGGAAAATCCACTGAATAGGTTTGCGTAAACCTACGTTCAGATAGACGTATTTCCTACCAAAAGTTGCAATTGGTTTTCCATCTGCAGCCTGTAAGTTGAAGGTAGGTTCCTTTTGTCAATCTGCTGCTGTAGCAGGAAGGACGCTAACTTCGGCGCCTGTGTCGACTAAATATCGGGTCTGGCTGATCACATCGTGGATGTAAAGTAGGCGGCTATTACCACCGGCGACGGTTGACGCTAACGCGTGCCGGCGGGATAGTTTCCCACAGACTTTGAGGCATTGCCGAAGTTGCAAGGTTTACGGCAACATTTCTTTTCCTGGCCATAGGTATTGTGATACCAGCACCAGTCAGGGCTTTTTAGTGAACGTGGCTTGGATTTTGACCGACCACGTGAGTTTCACCGTTGAGGGAATTTCGGACGACGGTAGGAGGATTTACAAGGTATGTTTGACCTGAGCAGCCTTTGGATGGAGTTGTATAACCGTATCACTGCGGTGTATCTACTCGTGGTCTGCACGGCAACTGAGCATATTTCGGTAACTGCCCGCCTTGTTATTTCTAGAATTTTATCTACAGAAACAGCTAAGTCACCTATAATAACACCCTGAAGTGTCACCAGCACAGTCTGTACTGACTGTGGCAGTTTGGATAAGAAAAGTTCTCTGAAAAGTCCTTCATCAAACTGACGTTAGCCAATAACTTCACTAATTCCTGTTAGCATGCTCAAGGCTGACTGATCACCTAACTCGACGTTACGAAATAATTCGTCCGGACGCCGTCGATCCGTGAGAATGTTTCTCCTTAGGAGGGATGCTTTAAGCAACTCATACGAGTTGCCCCTGGGCTCGACATATGCACGGTTTTGCATTTGCTGAATTCCCGCGGTAGGGAGTGAACAACTACAAGGAACTGTACATGTTAATCAGTTAACCCATGTTCTCTGAAACCAGACTCAGCTATCTGAAACCATGATTCTGCATTATCAGGCCAAAACGGCACGAGCCGAATAGTTTAATAGTTGATTGAATACGGATGACCTTAGGAGTGTGATCACTCATGGCGAACTAGCTATAGTTTGAAAATAGTACAGGAACAAATACAAAATGAGACGAACCCATCGGATTTTTCCGTGTACTTATCGTTGGGCTCGCCAGTTTAGAGGCTGACATTAGCATCCAGCAAACTATTATTATTATTATTTAAACGCAGAAAATCTTGGTACAATATGGCACCAAGAAAGATGCGCCATACAATATTGTGTGAGGGCTGAGATACTGCCCGGGCGCCCAGACCGAAGCAGGTGGTTTTCCTAAGGGACCACTCCCCGAGCCTTTGACTTGGAGTCTAATCCGCAAGGCAGCGGAGAAGCATCAGGAGCTGCGTTCCCATGGTTGCCGGTGACCCATATGGGTCCATACGCCATTTGATCCGATTGAATTCTGGAGCCCATGTACCCCATGGTAACTGCTTTTAGTCTAACCGCTATCCAAACAACCTTCCTGACATGGTAGGACCTGCAGGGACATGAATCCCAGTCAGTTTTGCTTGTTGGGTCACTGCGGCATTCAAGCCCGACCACCACGGCAAGGTAGCAGTTATCGGTCGGGATTCAGCAAACTACACAACAACCACGCTTGGCAATGGAACTAGGAACTGATTTAGATACCAGTACCCCTGTAAATAACGTCTTACCGAAAGATGTTAAAATAGGTAGAACTGCTGCAAGCTGTTCTAAGAAATTCTTACCCAAACGTGGTAACCTCATCATGATGAACAAATTTCGCCGGGTTCAGACTAATGATGGGGAAGAATACTTTGTATTCAATAAGCTTGCTGAGAGTACGAGTGTCAACAAACCCTCACCTGTTACGAAAAAGTCCTCTCGAAACACTTTTTTATCTGAGGGTCTTCAGCATGCACCACCGTATAGAAAGTCAGGCCCCAAAACCCCCAAAGTCTTGCAACCCAAGCACCTTTCCTCCCAATTTCCTTTAAGTTATAAAACCAACACGAAGGTGTGTACCGGTATGACGAATAGCACATGGATGGGTAGACCTTTTGATGCTACGCTTTTTAACCGTCAACCCAGACCTAACCTCTACTATCCCTATATCCAGGAACACATGGTAAATTTTCCAGGTGTCCCGAATCACTGGTACGACCCATGGCACCTAGGACCACTTCACTGCACTCTAACCCGATGTACAGACACCCAGTCCGATCCCCTATCATTCGTAAACTCTTGCGTTGCTGACGCACAAACAGATTTAGGTTATGGTGATATCTTAAGCTAGTTTGTAGTATCCCGTGATTTATTTACGATATTGCTAATTAATGCACGTTTCTTAATCAATAAGACATCTGAATTACCGGGACAGAAGGCTCAGTTGGTGTGAATTGAAGAGTGAAACAATCTTGTTTACAGGAGGACAGTATGCCTAGATGGAAACGCGATAATCGGCAAAATAATTTCTTCTCAGAAAAGACAAATGAGTGAGCTCGAATTCAGTTCATTCACATACGCAGAACACCTTCTAGATGAACGGCGATGCAAGCAGTCGTTTTCAAACAGGAGACTAATAGGTTCAGATGAATATTGGGAAGTTATGATGGAGAAGATTTGTAGCTCAGGTGGATGATTTTCATGTGGTTGTGTTCTCTGAGCTAGATAGTAAATTTGCGAAGCTTTCATTGCCCTACTAGTGCAAATTAACTACCCAGCTCAGAGAACACAACAACATCAAAAACACTGGGAAGTATCACATACATACAACAAGCTTGAATAAGTAAGCCAACATGTCTGTTGGTAGTCATGAATGAATTGATAACAACAAATTAATATTTCCAGGTTTCATACAACACATAGTGACCCTTTCCAGGATAACGCAGATACAAAAACAGATTTTCACATATGCTCCAAAGGGTTCTTGTAGGTGAATAATTCACAGAATATAAGCGATTTATTCGAGCATAATCATTGTTCTGGATTTTCTAAGAATACTCCTTTGGTAAATAGAGACTCATTTTAAATACATGTTGAAGAAATTTACCGTGATTTATACTTGTGCACTTCTTGACAAATTTCATAACCAAATCAATTTACTTTTTTGTTGTAAGTGACTCTTTCAAGATAATAACCCCGTTATCCCCTGCATCCATATAGTATGCTACCTTCAATGATGGAATTAAAAAAAGCCAGTTATCTTAATTGACTCAACTGATTTGAAACGTTGAATGTTTAACACATCGAATGTGGCGACTAAACGCTGTACAACGCTACAGCATGGTGTAGGTTAGGTTGTTTTGTTTAGAGTTACACATTTTTGAAGAGGATGGTTTAGTTTCCTCTCTCTTTTGCACTGACTGATTTGAAATCTGTCGTACAGTTACCTGACTTTACTTGATAAGATACATAATGTTCGATTTAGTGTGGCACCTCAAAACAGTCACAGATCCGTGAAATGAACATCCCATTGTCCATATCTTATTCAAAATACTACATTGAAGTGCATCTCAACATCACTATTCATGCTATTTTACAAAAAATGAAACTTATGGTTGTTGCTTTAAACTAAATATTAATTATATCTTAGGTGCATTATCCAAACGATACAGATTCAGATTATGGGGATAGAAGGCTCTTGTTGCCCTTGTTAATCCTTGCGATACATATCTCTGCAGAGACCTGATTTCTCAACGATGGAGCTGTTACTACTGAATCAGGTGAGGAGTTCCGGTCGTTGACCACTCTGTGAGAGAATCTAAATTCCACACCTATGTTACTCGACCTCGATTTGAACACCTTCTTGTGGTGACCTCGTCAATATATCCTACACCGAGAGAGATCTGAAAGGCCAATCCCTAAATCACCCTTCAATATACGGTATGCCAACATTAAGTCGCCTCTCCTTCAGTACGACAACGGGAAGAGATTTAAATGCTCCATCCTCTTATCATAAGGGAAGTGTCAGATGCCACTAAATAATATGGTTCCTCCCTCTGTACTCTTTCCAGGGTATGTGCATCCTTTTTGAAGCATGCACTCACCACTTGTATGCAGTATTCTAGATGAGGTCTGACATGTTGCATAGAGTACCTGGAACATACACTTGTCCTTAGAAGTGCCCATTGCATTGGATAAGCTGCTGCCCCATCACAATTTGTCTTCGTTTTTAAGTCATGGCTTTCAATACTTCCTAAGTCTTTTTATCCCTTAACATCTTGCAGTTCTGTATCCCCCAGGGAGTACGACGTTTAAGACCTCTGATCTAGGTACGTTACCGCGCTTTTCTTGGAACTAATTTCCAAACTCCAGAGGCTAGCCCATCCAGCTAATTTATCTAGATCATTTTGTAGTACCAACCTATCATCGTTATTATTTAGTTTTCCACATCTCAATATCGTCTGCAAATAATGAGGAAGATGAGGTAAGAATTTTCGGCAGTTCATATACGTATGATAGGAATAGCAGGGGGCCAAGTACAGTTCCCTGAGGCACTCCACTTAGTACTGCTTTCCGCCCTGACAGCACACCATTAACCCTTACTTTCTGCCTTCTATCCATCAGGTAGTCGCTAAACCACTCATAAGCGTTGGTCTAATCCAAAACGCTTGAGTTTACTAGAAAGACCTAAATGGGATACCTTATCGAATGCTTTACTAAGATCGATAAAGACAACGTCCAATAGATGGTTCTTATCCCTGGCTTGGACCCAATCTTCCCCAGCTAACAGTAAGTTTGTCAGGCAGGATCGTCCTGGTCGGAATCCGTGCTGTTCCACCTCCAGTAAGCCATGTTTCTCCATATGAGCTAAGAGCTGATCCCTTATGAGTGTTTCAAATACCTCTGCTATAACGCAGGTCAGACTTACAGGCTGGTAATTAGATACTAACTGCCTGTTCCCCTCTTTGAAGATGGGGCTTATAAGAGCATCTTTCCAGTTCCTGGGTAGCCTAGCCTGGGTTAGAGACATTTGAAAAATCACCGTAAGTGAAATGTATATTATATCCACCAAGGAGACTAGCAGTCTAGGGTGAACTCCGTCGGGTCCAAGTGATTTACCTGGCTTCATTTTAGACAGTATATTGAGAACCACTGCATCCTCTACCACAACTGGGGGCATTTTAGTGGCTACAGCAGCGACCTCGCTATACCCCTGAGTGGTACGACTAGACGAAAAGACATCGCAAAAGTATTCCGAGAGCTTCTCAGTTTTTCTTTCGTCTGACCCGGCCGGAGAGGCTCCAGTACTGCTTATCAGTGACGGTATACCTCTGCTAGTTTTAGTCCTATGTTTAATATACGAGTACAGTCTTTTTGGATAATGCACACAATCCAGTACTGACTGTCTCTCATACTCCATACGACTTTTGTCAATCATATACTTACAAAGGTTTCGAATTTTGCGGTATTCCATCCGAGACTCATCCCTCCTGGTCACAGTAAACCGGTCCCAATGGTTCTTTTGTTTTCTTAATAACCTCCTTATTTCATTACTAATCCAAGGTGGTTTATGCGATAGTTTTCGAGGCGTAGACCAAGGTACAAAAGGTGCAGTGACACAATCTACTGTATTTCTAAATCCCATCCAACCTTCCTCGACAGTCTGGTGTGCATCAACAGACCGATCAGGTACGGTTGATGCATCTCGGATTGCAGGTATATTCGCTTTCCAAATGTTTGAACGAGCACCTGTTGACCTATGCATGACAGCGTGAATCCTAAACGTAAAAGTGATAACTATGTGGTCACCACTGCCCAGCGGTGCCAGGTTTCCGAGGCCTGTCTTATGTGTACTCCATTTGTTTTTTCAGGGAGTACTTCACGAATGATGGAGCTAACTACCTCGACATTATCAGCATGTCGGGCTGTTGGATCTACTTTCTTTGATTCCTCCAAGTTCCAAATTACGACACTAATTTAAATCCGATGGTTTCGCAATATTATTAGTGTTTACCACCGTCGAAACCTTATCACTAAGCCCAGTCTTTTCCACTTTTATATAGTTCTTCAGCTTCCTGTTTTTTGACACTAACCAAATGGAATTAGTTACTTCCACTTTGCTCTCGCCGCAGCTGGAACCCATGTGTTCATCAGACACGCAACGCTTTGTCGTGATAGTATCACCCAGTGGTTTTACACTATCAGCACTGCTTACTCTTTTAGATTGTTGGAACTTTATGCATTGGTTCCAGATGATGGCTTTTTTCCTAATCCGAAATTTTTGTCAATTTTTTTGCACATAAGAAGTCCTACGGCCTCTTCGATGAGAACGTTCAACGGGCTGCTACAAAATTTGCACACCCACGGAGACGATGGCTTGCTGCATCTCCTATAGGCTGACAGTGATAAGCCAGTGCAAACTTTGTGCAACCATAGGTTGCAGTTATCACACTGCATTCCATCATCCATCGGAAAGTGGCAGTCCGGTCGTCCACAGCCATTAGTGAGACTCGTGTCGGTATAAATTGTTTAAATTAGACAAATATGTATACCGATATTTACTGGTATATATACATATACCATGCGTCCCGACAAATATCGCTCATCAGTTGCAGCTAGTTAACGCAGCTCAACCAATGGGTGTTTATGAAATGGCAAAAGTGACAAGGCAGATAATGACTTCGCATGTTGCTCCAGTGATGACGGAGTGCCAAGATTCCAAGAAGATCGAAGACCAGATTGAAGAGTTGAAACAGCAGGTGGCGGCTATGCAGATAAAGAAAAGACAAAACAACAGATGTTTTGCTTGCGGAGGAACCGGTCACTGGCAGAGAAACTGCCCGAAACGAAGGCAAAAAGAACTTTAAACGGTACAACCTTTCTTCTTTTTCTCGCTCGCGTTTGGAGGTGGTCGCATTAGTCGGAAGAGGTTCAGTGTACGGGAGATTACGGGTCAACCAAAAAGAACTAGTTTGTTTGATCGACACAGGGGCCGCAGTTTCGTTGATAGATAGAGAACAGTGTAAGGAAATAGGGCCGTGCACATTAGCAGTTCAGACGGTAGGAGGACATCCTTTGCACATTCTCGGCGTTTCAGACTGCGTTGTAGAGATTGGAGCAAAGAAAATACGATATCCGTTTATTGTAACTTCTGATATAAGACGAACGATTTCGGGGGCAGACTTTCAGAGAAGTAGGAGCTGTAATCGATATGAAGAATAGAAAAGTGGTCACAAAACACGGACAATTTGCGATACATGAGAATAGTGAAGTCGCTGAGGTGGAAACCACAACCATTGTTCCGCGAAATCACCACGAGATGCATCAACCGTACCTGATCGGTCTGTTGATGCACACCAGACTGTCGAGGAAGGTTGGATGGGATTTAGAAATACAGTAGATTGTGTCACTGCACCTTTTGTACCTTGGTCTACGCCTCGAAAACTATCGCATAAACCACCTTGGATTAGTAATGAAATAAGGAGGTTATTAAGAAAACAAAAGAACCATTGGGACCGGTTTACTGTGACCAGGAGGGATGAGTCTCGGATGGAATACCGCAAAATTCGAAACCTTTGTAAGTATATGATTGACAAAAGTCGTATGGAGTATGAGAGACAGTCAGTACTGGATTGTGTGCATTATCCAAAAAGACTGTACTCGTATATTAAACATAGGACTAAAACTAGCAGAGGTATACCGTCACTGATAAGCAGTACTGGAGCCTCTCCGGCCGGGTCAGACGAAAGAAAAACTGAGAAGCTCTCGGAATACTTTTGCGATGTCTTTTCGTCTAGTCGTACCACTCAGGGGTATAGCGAGGTCGCTGCTGTAGCCACTAAAATGCCCCCAGTTGTGGTAGAGGATGCAGTGGTTCTCAATATACTGTCTAAAATGAAGCCAGGTAAATCACTTGGACCCGACGGAGTTCACCCTAGACTGCTAGTCTCCTTGGTGGATATAATATACATTTCACTTACGGTGATTTTTCAAATGTCTCTAACCCAGGCTAGGCTACCCAGGAACTGGAAAGATGCTCTTATAAGCCCCATCTTCAAAGAGGGGAACAGGCAGTTAGTATCTAATTACCAGCCTGTAAGTCTGACCTGCGTTATAGCAGAGGTATTTGAAACACTCATAAGGGATCAGCTCTTAGCTCATATGGAGAAACATGGCTTACTGGAGGTGGAACAGCACGGATTCCGACCAGGACGATCCTGCCTGACAAACTTACTGTTAGCTGGGGAAGATTGGGTCCAAGCCAGGGATAAGAACCATCTATTGGACGTTGTCTTTATCGATCTTAGTAAAGCATTCGATAAGGTATCCCATTTAGGTCTTTCTAGTAAACTCAAGCGTTTTGGATTAGACCAACGCTTATGTGAGTGGTTTAGCGACTACCTGATGGATAGAAGGCAGAAAGTAAGGGTTAATGGTGTGCTGTCAGGGCGGAAAGCAGTACTAAGTGGAGTGCCTCAGGGAACTGTACTTGGCCCCCTGCTATTCCTATCATACGTATATGAACTGCCGAAAATTCTTACCTCATCTTCCTCATTATTTGCAGACGATATTGAGATGTGGAAAACTAAATAATAACGATGATAGGTTGGTACTACAAAATGATCTAGATAAATTAGCTGGATGGGCTAGCCTCTGGAGTTTGGAAATTAGTTCCAAGAAAAGCGCGGTAACGTACCTAGATCAGAGGTCTTAAACGTCGTACTCCCTGGGGGATACAGAACTGCAAGATGTTAAGGGATAAAAAGACTTAGGAAGTATTGAAAGCCATGACTTAAAAACGAAGACAAATTGTGATGGGGCAGCAGCTTATCCAATGCAATGGGCACTTCTAAGGACAAGTGTATGTTCCAGGTACTCTATGCAACATGTCAGACCTCATCTAGAATACTGCATACAAGTGGTGAGTGCATGCTTCAAAAAGGATGCACATACCCTGGAAAGAGTACAGAGGGAGGAACCATATTATTTAGTGGCATCTGACACTTCCCTTATGATAAGAGGATGGAGCATTTAAATCTCTTCCCGTTGTCGTACTGAAGGAGAGGCGACTTAATGTTGGCATACCGTATATTGAAGGGTGATTTAGGGATTGGCCTTTCAGATCTCTCTCGGTGTAGGATATATTGACGAGGTCACCACAAGAAGGTGTTCAAATCGAGGTCGAGTAACATAGGTGTGGAATTTAGATTCTCTCACAGAGTGGTCAACGACCGGAACTCCTCACCTGATTCAGTAGTAACAGCTCCATCGTTGAGAAATCAGGTCTCTGCAGAGATATGTATCGCAAGGATTAACAAGGGCAACAAGAGCCTTTCATGCCTATAATTTGTATCAGTCTTCGTATGGAAAATCCTGTCTTAGGTGAGAAGTGTGATATCGGGTTCTGAAGCAGCTTTCTGAATATGTGTTAACTTTTAGTAAGTTGAATAAGAACGTATCACTTAGTTTCACCTTCTAACAGCATTAATGGTATCTCAGTACAGTGTAATAATGCCGAAATAGCCATCCTTATTTTTATATTAGTTTTATACTGAATATCTTTTCCGAAGCAATCTAGTTATTCATATCTCTAGGATGATTAAGCCCGCCAGGAATCGCCATAGGAAAATTCTTTCACATACGTTAAAGTGAAAATAATCATGCTAAGGTGTGGCAATTATTTCTGAATAAACTAACGTGTGTCAGCACTGAATTTTTTTAATTCCTGACAGCGCTGACAACTTCGAAAAGTCCCAGTTTGTCATTATCCCTGTGATAATTTGCAGTTTGATCTGAGCATTATTTCCTCCGGTGTTTGTTTAGATGTAAAACCAGGTAGGTGCGTTTAGCTTTTAACTTTTCGACTACATGTGTTACATGTCTTAGCCTACTAGTCAACCAAAACTCCGC
>OX235272.1:37566432-37622930 GCA_944472155.2 Trichobilharzia szidati
CGCAATTTTGATTTCAGGCTTGAATGCCTATTAATTAACCAATAGAAAACAGTATAATTCCTATTTAATAGCGATTATGTCTGTCCATAAAAAGTTTGGGGAAAATAATTTCACCCTTAGAAAGACTTAAAATAGTACTGCAGTAATTTTTTATAATAATAATAATAATTTGCTTTATTCCAGAAACAGTACAGTGGTACAGTGTGGAATTTTCAGCACATATCTACAATATTTGCATCTAATTTTACCGACGTTTAAAATAAGTATTAAACAAACAAAAAAAAAGTAAATCTGAAGACACCAACAGCAAAAAAAAAAACCAAAAAAAAAAGAAAAAACAGGATAAACACAAAATAATTATGAATGCGAAAAAGTACCAAAGTCTGCCAAGGTCTAATGCAGTGTTTATGGTGGTAGTGTGAGTAATCCTGAATAATACAAAATTTTTTGAGGTGGTGACTATGGCATTCACAAACAATGATTGTCAGTTTAATATTGCCGAAAAGTATAGAAAATAAGAAAAGCAACCACAAAACTAATAATTACATGATGGTTAGTGACAGGACAATTTTGTAATACTCATAGTGCTAATATAGTCGGAACCAGTGATACACAATAGAAGGAATATAGTAAAGTACAAAAAAGGAAGCCAATGTTAATATTTCAGGTAGCTAAGTAGTTTGAAGAAGGAGTTCACTAAAGAATACGAAATAAGAGAGAAATAAAAGAGTGTGAAATTATGTTGTTAATAACAAAGCAAGTCACAGGTTTCACGCCTAACATTGTCTCTGTCGCTTAGAACACGGGCCAAGTATGGTATCGTTGAGTTCCTGTACTTGGTTGTACGAGTATAGATTCTTTTATACTGATTTCTGGTTTTACTTGATGAGATACAAGGAGAGAGTTGGGAATCCGTTTAGTGAGTGTTTTTCATTCTGATTTGCAGAAATAGGCAGATTTAGCTGCATTATTTATTATTATTCTCTTGTCTTCCTAGCGGAACATCTTCACTTTGTTCTATTTTCTGCCATCCGCTTCATCTGGGTCCACGATTGGCCATAATCCCTTACTTCCTCCAACTCACACGATCTCTTCCATGTCACTTTCACAACAACGACACACTCGTCACCTCCCACTCAGGTTCCACTCAAGCCATGGCCTGGCACGTGATATTATTCAACGGTCTCCTCAGCACATGGCCAATCCATCTCCATTTTCTCCTACATATTTCTTGGGCCAAAGGTTCTTGGTCAATTCGTTCACATAGTTTCTTGTTGCTAATTCTTTCTGGCAGGCTGGCCATTTGATCTTCAGTATGCAGCCAGCGAAGGCGGCAGCTCTTGATAAAACTCTGTAACTTGTTGGAAATGCTTTTCGTTGATGCGCATCGCACGTTTTCGACCCATATAGAAGAACTGACTGATTAACCGACTTCACATTTGTATTGAAAATCCGAATCTTGATATTTTATGCTGCTGAGATGGATTGCAGAAGATTTCCAAACTGGTTTCAGGTTGATGAAGGCGTATTTCGCCTTTCCGATTCTGAATTTGACATCTTCATCCGTTCCATTAACCTGTGTTTTAAACCGTGCTTCCTAGCCAGATATTTGAAGGAAGTGACCTCTACCAAATCTCTCCCATTGATGGTGATTGGTGCCAGTTGTTGTGATTGTTGTTCGTTGGTTATCCTCACCACCTCCGTCTTCTTAATGTTCACCTGAAATCTGTCCTGTCTTCGCTGCACTGCTTCTTCAGTCAGCTTGCTGGTTTTTGCCTGTAAGTCTTCAAGTTTATGTGACATTTAATGTATATCATCTGCGAAATCCAGATCTTCTAGAGTCTTCTTATCGGTGGTCCAGCGTATTCCTGTCTTTTTTTGATTATAGCTTGATTCTACACCGTAATTTTTGCACAAATATGGAATTTTCAACATGTGGTATCGGTAGCCCAAATTTTGCAGACCGACCATTGATATCAGGTGTGTGTCGGCCATGTGTATAGTCGGCGAGAGTCCTAACCACTGTTCTACCGACGCACTCCCATGGACAGTTTGTTGCATGATCCAGTCCACCTGAATTAGGAATATCATCATCGGTGAAAATATGCAGCCAGCTTGTTGTACTCCTGTAGGCACTTCGAACGTCTTACTGAGTTTTCGGGCACTGCACTGATGTTATTCAGTCTGCACTAAACAAAGGACTAGACGAATAAGATTAATTAAGATCTATTATCTGATGAAATTATCCATTATAGTGTTTACAAGAAGTCGATCGAGGGGTCAAATAGCTTAGTGGTAACGTCTCTGACTGCAGTACAGAGTGATCCCGGTTCGAATCTCAGAAGGGACATGAATTCCTTCAGGGTTGCAGATGCGCCTTGCTGACTGATGACTGGCAATCAGCACGAAACTTAGATCGTAGACTTCCTGTGAGTTCCCTCCAACCATCTAATCACGCCAGTTCAGAGTGCACCATGACAGCGAGCTACCTAGCTTGATGTGGCGGTCACATTGTAAACTTGACTGATGGAATTCAGCCTTCACCAAAACGAAAGGACTACACACATGACATTAGTGACTATTATCTACTGTCCAATAAATATCTATAAATGCCGAGAAGTTCAAGTGATCAGACAAACAAGAAATATACGCATTACAACACTAGTAACTTTTTACTCACTCACATCCATCACAAAACAAACACAAAACAAAACAATCACAGACAATCAGCACTGAACAAAAAGTATGCAGTAAACATAACTAATGCTGTGATGAGCGCTGTATGCAAGCCGAAATTGTAGACAACAATTTACTTCAATGTTTACGTCCCGAATCAGGGTCATAAGAAAAAAACAATGACAAAGCTTAATCTTGAGGAACTCACCAAACTTGCGAATACGATTCGCAGATATATATGGCTTAACTTTCTGAGAAACGGTCATAAGCAGTACAGAATAACCTTCGGGAAGAAAACAACCAATCAGAAGACGTTGCTTCTCCGCTGACAATAACGTGCACAAAAATCTATAAATATCTCTTGATTTTCTCAATAAATAATCTGTTGCCTGTCCCTTGTCTCTTCTGTCGTTTATTTCATAAATCAAATATTCTCTCATCACATACACACACACACACTACTAGTACTACTACTTAAATACCTTCAATTAACAATTGAATACCAAGATGTAGAGAGAAAGATAGCACTGAAATTCCATTTCTTTTTTCTTTCTTTCTTATTTCCCATTCTCTTCTTAAGCAAAAAATAAAGAAGACTGAAATATCTCATCTATGCATATATGTTATGTAGAGATAGGTAAGTGTTGGGTTAAGAAAGGAGGTCTGCAAAGTATATAAATTCTTTGTCGGCTGAGTTATTTTACTTACTATTTTCAGAACACAAAAATGTAGGACACAGTAGTACTATTACTAGTAGTAGTAGTCATATAGCTTTGGTATTTTTGTGTCACAGCATTCACTGACTACTGGATAAGAAAAAAAATAAGACACATAAATTATTGTTTCAAAATGATAATGCACAAAATTAGTGTGTGTTTTTTGCTTTTGTCACTTCTGAAGGTGTTGGTAGAAGCATGCATACTATGTGGAAAGTAGACAAAATAGGAGAAGATTTTTCACGGAAAGTTTTAGACTATAAGCTGGATATTGATAATATGAAGATTACTCATTGAATGATATTTATAAAGACGAAAATAAACAGACTTTTCTTTGGGTTACTTTTGTACTTTTAATGTTCACTTAGTAGGATTGACCACCCTCTGTGTAACGATGATAATATCACGCTTTTGTCTAGTATTTGGTTGATGGTGCAACTTCAATTTATGGTTATCCACTAAAATGCACATTTCTCTTCTATTTGAGACTGGCCAGTGAGTGAGTAACTGATGGCGTTCCCGCTGAGACTCGAACCCATTACATGTCACATCAAACGCCTGAGTTTTATTCGCTTTACAACGTGGGTCGCGAGAGTCAGCTGTAGTGTAACTGGCATCTGTTATTATTTGTTTTATGGGTATTAGGTTCGAGTCATATCTGGAGCACTATCACTCACTGTGGAATGCAGCTACATTTGGCTAATGGGTCCGCAATAACACGAAATGTGCACTCTGCTAGGTTTCATTGCTAGTCACTATCCACACAAAATAACATAATGTTATTCCTCAAACATCGTAAAAGATTCAGTACCAGGAGCCGACATGTCAACAGAGACTGAACATATCCGTCTAATCGATGTGAAATGCAGAAATTAAATTAAAGCCAATTTGTTTAGTTAACATATGTTTAAAACTTGGGCATTGTGGTAGTAGGTGATTCCATATTAGTTTGTTTATTAGATATATCACACAGTGATGAAACAATATTATTTACTGGATGATACAGTTTCGATCACAATTTATTACTGTTCATAATCATATCTTCAATTATAATCACACGACTTCGAAACTTGAGTTTTATAGTTTTCTTTGTTTTCTCCTATTTGTTGTCGTCAGGGTAGTAGAATTTTCCAGATATCTGGCTGGGACAGGTGTTGAATCATTTCTATCACACGTGTTTGTAGTTGATTCGATAAACCAAGCTTCCGTTTTCAATCTCTCAATAATAATGACAACATGCATGTCAAACATGCGCAAGATAATGACAACACCAACAATAGGTAATTCAGACCATCAGTAGTACTTCCATACAAAGAAGGAACCTCAGAAATCTTACGTAGAACTTTTAACAAGGCAGGAATAGAGGTGGCATTCAAACCCATAACGTCTACTTGAAACAAGCTTCGTCGGTTAAAGGATCCTGTTGAGTCAATAAAACAAAACAATTTGGTTTATCTAATACTCTGCCTCTAATGACTGTGAGGTCATAGTAGTACAATGGGGTCAGTCAGACTAGCAGAACATAAAAATCTAGCGAGATCTCGATTAGTTGACTCCAATGATAAGATAAGAAATCTGGAGAATAATTCAGCTATAGCAATCACCACATGCAATTACACACAAACATTTAATAGGATGAGATAAGGTGACAGTTTTAAAATCTAATGTAACAGCACGGTGGAGGGACAGATTGATAACGGAAGCAAACATGTGTAATAGGGAATGATTCAACACCTGTCTTAGACGGATATCTGGAAAATTCTACTACTCCTACGATGACAAATAGGTGAGAACAAAGAAAACTATAAAACTGAAGTTTCGAAGTCGTGTGATTATAATCGTTTCATTAACCCTTTACTAAATATCTGTTTACCTTCCTCTGCATGCGCTTGTTCATTACATCTTAGTTCCCAACTGAATCTGAGACAATTTCAGTTTAGATTTATTCAGTAAGGAATATTGGGTAAAAAGAAACACTGAAAACCTGGGGATATGATATGAATCGGAATTTTTGGTTGGACACTAGTAACTAGTGCGACGTATCTAGTCTTTTCTTTGGTGCAGACTGAATTCTACCAGTCAGGTTTGCAGTGTGGCCACCATTCTAGGTAGCTCGCCATCATGGTGCACATTGATTTGATGATATTAGATAGTTGGAGGCAATCGCCAGGAAGCCTTGAACCCAGGTTTCGTACCAGCTGGCAATCGTCAGCAAGGCGTATCTACAACCTTGAAGGAACTCATGTCCCTTCTGAGATTCGAACCCGCGTCACCCAGTGCTGCAGCCAGAGACGTTACCACTGAATTGATAAAATCACCGAAATATGATATAGTTTAAGATGACTGGCGCTGACGCTGAAGAGACCATTGAGCAGCATCAGAAACAAGGCTGTTCCTCGAAGGGAACCCGAATGGAAAAAGTCAAGTTTGGCACCTGAGAGTTGGAAGAAGGAGACTGTGTGAGAAGGAAATGAAAGCTTTACGGAAGTAGTGGAGCTGGAGCTCAAAAGGACTACAGAGGACGGGACAATAAAAGCAGAAAATAGACTGTTCGAAACCAGTGACAACAATCTGTCGTTTATTTTATAAAAGTATGATCAACCCAAAGAAGTTATGCCATAAATAAATAATTTATTGGCCCTATAAATTTAAGCTTCAAGATTGTCCAGTCGCATCATATTGAGTATCCTATCTTGGCTCATGTTTTTAATTTTTCCAGACTGTTTTAAGGATTGGACAGAGTCAGAGTTGTATAACAGGACTTTAGAGAGACGCTTTGTCTTCTCATCACCGGATCAAAATCCAGTGACATTTGAATCTGAATCTGAATCAGTTCGCAATGTAGCACTATCACCAACCAGTGGCATTGGTGAGCAGACGTCCGACCCCCCCCCCACACACACACGCAAACAAACAATCTTACAATACGATGAGACAAGGTGACAGTCTTATAATTTATTATAAAAAAAGATGGAGAGAGTTTGACAACGCAAGTTTTATTTAACGAATCATATAAGAATACTTGCAAGGGGAATGACTGAATATCTGTCCCGAAAATGTGGCGTCGGTGGCACAGTGGTTAAGACTCTCGCCGACCATGCACATGGTCCGGGGTTCGATCCCCTGCCGGCGCACACCCGATATCTATGGTCGGCCTGAATTTGGGCTACCGATATCCATGCTGAAAATTCCACACTTGTACTGAAAATACGGTGTGGAATCAAGCTGTAAATCAAAAAAAAAAAAAATAAATAAATAAAAAATATACTTACTCTAAATATGATGGAAGAATGAAGAACTATAATAATTGATTTTTGAAGTTATGTAGTCACAGCTGATATGATCACGCTGTTTGACAAATTGTGTTCAAAACGTTGTCAACCAGTAAATAATACTGTTTTACTGTGTGATATATACCCCAAAAACAAATTAGTTTGGAGTTACATAGAGTGAAGATGATTTATGCCTAATGTCAGACAAAGTCGAAGAGCAACAGCCGAAGACCAACAAGTTGTATGAAGACAAAAAAAGAAGAAGTGAAGATAGGGCTTCAGGTGAATACAGAGAAGATAGATGTGATGAGCATAAGCAACCAGCAGCAACAAGCACCAGTAACTAACAACTGAAGTAATTTGATCGACGTCAGTTCTTTCAGTTATTATAGCATCATTGTCTCAATTGCAGGTGGCACGAATGACTATATCAAAACTAGAATAGGAAAAGCAAAACGGACCTTTCTTACCCTGAAATAAGTGTGGAAATCTACTGCGTTAAGCACGCTTATGTCAAATCAGTTCTTCTATATGGCTAAGAGACTAAGTCCATCATGAAAAGCATTTCCAAAAGGCTACTGCAGACGTCCATCAACAGCTGCCGCCACTAGCTGCACACTGAAGATCAACCATCTTTTCAGAAAAGAAATAGCTACCAGGTTTTCTGGCAATGCACCTTACCAATGAAAAACTGTATCTCCCAAACAGTGTGGCGATGTAAATGGAGATGCATTAAGCACATGTTGAGTGACACTACGTGGCAGGCCATGACTTGAATGGAACCCGAATGAGAAACAGTGCGTTAGCCGTCACCATTTGATGGTAGAATGGAGAAGATCGCATGAAAAGGAGGGAATGAAAGCTTATTGGCAATCGTGGAGCCAGTTTCAAACTACTGTGGAGATGTGCCGTTGAAACTCAAGTATACATTCTGAGCCAAAGGTAGCAATTAAAGAAGTATAATGATATAATGAGCACCAGCAGCTGACTCATGTCCGAAACCACTCAGTTGTAGAAGCTTCAGTTTAAATTTTCACATGCTGAAAGTTTAGTTCTTGAGTGATAGACTGGATATTTACTCCATCTATTCGGTATCAATACTGGCTTTAATTTTTTATACTCCTTGTGTAACAGCAAAAGGCAAGACACGGAAGCCAAGGTATATTTTCCGTTGATTAAACCGTTATTTATAAAAATGGAGTTTATGATGTTTAACCAATCACTGAGCATGTGATTTTGGTTTACGCTAACCGACATGAAATAGAATGTTCAAATATATTTATGGTATTCTGTTGCTAGCGCTGTATTGAACTGTGGGAGTAGTATTCTGACGTTGGTACCAATAAATACAATGATTCTTACTGTGAGAATAATATTCCGTTGGAATGCATTGTTTGTATCTCACCACCACACTCGTCCTCTCGTCAAATACTTTTGAATGAAGTCAGTTCGATCGTCTTGATGCTGGTGGCTGTGTTAGTTTGTCTTGCTGTATCGAGTTCCTGAGCTCGCTGATGTTCACTGACTTCTCTTTGTTTGCATTTCTCATTGTATATACGTGACCGCAGTTTGCGTGACCCTGGTGTGTATTAGCCAGTGTTTCGCCTCACACTATAATATGCTGCCTTCACCCGACCTCTAAAAAGCCTTCCAAGTAGTAGCCTCTTCGCTGATGGATCTCGAACGCCATTCAACTGAGCGACAGCCTCAAAGTCCTTCAAGAAGATCCATATGTCTCCTTCAAAAATTACAGGACATAGGCTTTTCATTTGTTGGCAGGCAGTGACACCAAATGTAACAACAGAAGACAAGACATAGAAGCCAAGGCGTATTTTCAATTGATCAAACAGCTATTTATATCTACACAGTTTTATATTCCTTAACCAATCACTGAGCGTATGATTTTGGTTTACACTAAACGATATGAAATACAATGTTCATATATATATATATATAATATTCTGTTGCTAATGCAGTATTGAACTGTGAGAATATGTGAAAATAATATCCCGTTGTCTGTATTACACCATCACACTTGTACTGGATGGATTCAGGGAAATATGCTTGTATTAGTCAAATAATGAAATAGCATCCGCTATAAGGCATTATATATACTAACACACACATTGCTTTTCAGTGCCTCAAATCCGATAATAACAGATATTTCTATAGTTGGTTTGTAAGGGTTAGTTATGTTTTTACGAGTTGATCACGGATTGATATCAGTTAGAGAACCATTGAAAAACCAGGACCTTCTGGTTACAAGACGAGCTCGTAGACCATACTGGGTTCGAGCCCTGGTGGTGTGTGTGTACTGCAGATGATCCCCCAAACTAGGATGAAACAGCTGTCCAGTAATCCACTGCTGGTTTTCAATGGTTCTCTAAATGATATCAATCCGTGATCAACTCGTAATAACAGGTATCACTAATAAATATATTTTGTAAATTCTTTTCATTAATATTGGTTACTCGAAGCGGATATATATATATATATATCCATTTCATATGACTAAGTGAAAAATTATTAATGAACATTATTACTACTGTTATTTTCGCGATATTAATATAAAAACTTTGTAATTCGCCAAAAAATAAATTATAACAAGAGTTTAACTCTGAGCCTATCATCGATTTACTGTCAGTGTTAGTTAGTACAGTACTTTAGGCAAAAATTCTATTTCTTTTAGATTAAAAACGTTTTGTGAGGATTAATCATAAAGTAGACAAATTTACAGTGAAGTCGTTATAATGTTAAACTTCGATACTAAAAATAAAAAAATAATAAACTTCAAACAGGCAAAATGGAAAGAGGATGCAAAGGGTTAAAAAACGAATGAAAATTTTATTATTAGAAGTGATAACAGTTTGAAATGAAAGAATTCCGTTTTCACCCAATTTAATTTGTCTTCACATTCTAAGGAAATCGACATTTTCGGAAATTTACGATGAGGTGGTGCAATTACCAATGAAAGTGATGTTTAAACACGTATTTGATAGAGTAGATTTGTAGCTCAGTTAGATGATTTTGATATGGTTGTGTTCGCTTAGCTAGCTGGATACTTAATTTGCGAAGCTTTCATCGCCCTACTAGGCGACATTTTCAGCGCATACTTCAATTCGTTGAAGTCAGCTTTTAGATTTCTCCACGAGTTTATTAATCATCTCTCCTGGTGGGTGACCTTGAGCGTGGTTGGTTGTTTTTGTATGTTTTCACACCCACACACCGGTTATTCCACTGATTCATCAATCAATAGACACATCGAGATAGACAAATTTCACCAACCGATAAAAAGGAAACCTCACACACAAAGGGTCGAAGTTCAAATCAAAGAAACAATCAGTTCTAATACAAGTAGCTTAGAGGGTATGAAAGCACACAAAAACAGCCAATCACGTCCAAGGTCACCGGGAAAGATGACTGATAAACTCGTGGAGAAATCTAAAAGCTGACTTCGAATTGAAGTATGCGCTGAAGATGTCCCCTAGTAGGGCGACAAAAGCTTCGCAAATTAAGTATCCAGCTAGCTAAGAGAACACAGCTACATCGAAATACGTATTTGCATAAAGCGCTTTCCTCTAGTTATCGTCGTGGATACAAGAATTTTGTTTAATTTACTTGTGGTTGTGTGAAGAAGACAATACTGAGAAGCCTGAAACGTATGGTACATAGCTAAATTTGGTATACCATATTCTCAACCGGCCATTTGCACATCATTTACCACATCCTTGACGAATTGGTCGAATATCGTCTCATTCGATAGCTTCTTGGATTCTGCATCATATGGCTACATTCTTCTCATGGTTCTCTTCTTTGATTGCTCTTTCCAGTGTGCCAAACATGTTGTTACTTCGTTCCTGATATAATGCTTATATCGGATTATAAGTAGCACTCACCACAGATGTAGTATTCCGTTGTGGTACATTGTCTCTATCACACCACCGCACTTGTACTGGGTGGATTCAGGGAAATACGCTTGCATTAGTCAAATGGTGAAAAAGCATCGGCTATAAGGCATTAGATATACTAGCACACACACACACACTGCTTTTCAGTGTTTCGAATCAGGATGTAATCATGAAATAGATATTGCCTAGAGAATCAATGAAAGCTAAGAAACACCGACGATGAACTTCAAGACAGGCTGAAACAGCTGTTCAGTACTCTCTCGTTTTCGATGATTATTTAACTGATATATCGGTTCATGACAAAAATTTGCATCGTTATTACATTTATCCTGAATAGTTTTAATTTTAAATGTCAAATATGGTCGACGTTCGAATACATTTTTAACATTTTCAAGAGTTACAGGATTTCATCGTGAACTGACATAGGTTAAAGAACCATCGGTGAGCTAGCTTGTAGACTATTAAGCCACTGAGACCCGATCCAATACAATATACATTCAGCAAGTAACACCATTGAAACTAATTCGTGTTTGTGTGTGTTAGACTTCAGTTACTGATATGAAATGTTTTTAGTACAGGAAAATATTCATCAGAACTCCTTAAATCGTTGTCCTTTTCCTTTTTTCCACTTCCTGTTTTAGCTAAAACAATTTTAAATGTTTACCTGAGATCTTCAAACATGATGACTTCGATAAACTTGAATGACTGAAGTAGTATGCGAGATCCACTGCCTTTCGATTGAGTTTTTAGAAGCTGAATTAGAAGTCCAACGTACTAGAGGTGTAACGGTGGGTAGGTTTTACTGAATAGTCAAAGAAAAACGTGCCTCTGTTCTGCAATATTAACTAATTAAAAAAAAACAGCTTATAAGGCACGAAAATTAGTAATAGTATTCTAATGTAATAAACGAATCACTTACGGAAACTGGAAAAATAATTTGAGTTATCAACACAATGCGATAAAGAATGAGATATATGGTGACAAATATTCTAGACTGCTAACTTTATTGTAATGCTTCGGAAGTGCTTCCTGTCAAAACATTAGATAGCCGATTGGGGAAACCAACAGGAGATTAAGAGAATAAACATAATGAGCATTCCAACGTAATAAACGAGTTAAGATAGCTGGTAAGACGGATGAACATACTTATTTTTCATACAAATGTATAAATTGCACTAAAATAAAACTAAAAGTTAATAAAAGAGGAGATGACGGTGCATAGGTAGTAGCGAAATGGAATGATAAAACAATAATGTCGGAATTTTCTCAAGACTAATGTTAGTCAAGGCATCGGTGGTTCAGCAGGAGAATGCTCGCCAACCGCACTTCACTTTGTCCGAGGTCCGATCCCTGGCAGGCACACTCCTAAGCCAGTAGTAAGCCCAGTAAAGAGCGAAGACTGGGAGTGCAGTTAGCAACCTCACTCCGTTAAAATAAAAACCAATACCACTGAAACTTCAAAACTCTACTTTGAAGACTTAAGGAAAAGGCTTGTTAAATGTTAATCAGACAGCTGTTTTACAAAATAGCAACGTCCAGCTAATTAAATCGATTTGGATTTCCCCGTTGATTGATTCAGCTGAAGTGCTTAGTCCTCTGCTGACATATCAGCTCCTTGTGCAGATGCTTCAACCATGTCTTGGGATTTAAGCTGAAGTAATCTGATAACGTTGTGATGTTTGAAATGATGGGCGTTAGGTTCGAGTCTCAGTGGGTACATCACCACCCACTGGGGAATGCAGATGAGTCCAATTGGTGAGTCTCAAATACGACGAGATGCACGTCCTAGATTCCACTGTTAGCCACCGTCCAATAATTTACTTCTAGTAAATGCCAGCTCAACCCTTCTTCCAGTATCAATAAACCAAAGTATTCGATTTCTATCTTCCATGACAGAGTAAATTTATCTGAATAAAAGCACACAGTGATACGGTATTATTTACTGATGACGTTTTGAGCACAATTTACTGCTACTGATAATCAAGCTACTCAAACTCCATTTAAATATTTGCATTACTTTTTATCCTTTGGTTTTATTGGCAGTAATATTTTCCATATGACTGCTACCAGCACTGCTTCATTCTTTTGCACATGTTAGGTGTAGAACTGATGACCGATGATTCAGTAACCAACCTCTTTCCCGACATACATAAATTACTTTTTAGAATCGTGTGATTGTATGTTCACGTATGTGTTGTAATTGTGGATTTGTTTTTCTAAATTACTTATCTTCCCGGGGTCAGCAATTTTACACTTAGCTAAATTATTATATTCCGATAATCCGACTACCCCTGATCAACTGGTTTGACTTATGTAGTCAACTTCACAGTCATTGAGAGATATTTTGTAAATTGCACTATTTTTACCAATTGGGGCAATAAGGTTAGTGAACCTATAGAGCTTGTCCTGCCTGACTGAGCTTCTGGGTTTAAAGGCCACCCTAATGTCCGGTCTGGTAAGAATCCCGCATAAGCAGACTTTCATGTCTCTTCCTTACACATAGTAGAACTGTAGACACCTTAAATTCTTTCTCATTTATGTTATAGTGAATAGTTCCATTACTACTTTTCCCTTTCTTGTGAGCTTTTGTGATTTTTTAATGAGTTTTATGGGGTATTTATTCAACACCAATGCTTTTCTACCTATACAAGTTTTCTAAGGAACTATATAGAGTCATGGCTCAGTTTGTTAGACACTTAAATAAGCCTGCTTCGTTAACAAACACTGAATCAGCAACATTAAGTTTGTTTATTTGAACTGATCTTCATTTGACTTCCCACTAGAACTCCAGGAAACGCTGATACTCGCTAGTGACTTGCTACAGGACAGATTTCTGTCGTGTGAGAAGTCGTGACCAGTGAGGTCCATCCAGTCAAGCGTGAGGATGGATGTCCCACCGATTACATTGGTAAGTGGTAGCGCTAAATACATCACGAATTGGTAGAAGTTAGAATTCATGAGCTGGTCACTGAGTTGGGTCCATGTGGCTGAATGGGATACGAGCTTCCCATGTAACCGGAAGGTTCTGTGTTCGAGCCCTGTCGGTGTGTGCGTCCTGCTGATGATCCGCAAACTAGGATAAAACAGATGTCCAGTAAAATTCCATCAGGGATAGGATTTTATTTTGATAAATCACACAGTGTTGTATACAGTAATATTAACTGATGACGTTTTGAGCACAAACTATTGCTCATAATCATATCAGGTCACTCACACAACTTTTTTCTTTCATTTATATACATGAGTGAAATCGGTTAGATATTGGAATAAAAATCAATATGAGATAATGTACATTCAGAAATAATAATATGAGTGCTATTGGTCAATTACAGTCAGATGGAAAATAAGACGAGTGTTTTTATAGTCATAATAAGTAACTTGTTAGAATGTTGTGATGTACTTGAATTGAGATAGAATTTTGAGATTATTTATTATCCCCTTCTGATTTGACTGGCGGTAATAATATCTTCCATATTTCTGGTATTTTCAATAAGTCATTCCTATTGCATGTGTTGGGTGTATACTCGATGAACAAGGATTCAGTACTCCAGTGCTGGTTTTCAATGGTCCTCTAACTGATATCAATCCGTGGTCAAACTCGTATAAACAAATGAAATAGGTCGCGGAAGAATGTATGTATCAATATATGTTTAGGCATAAGGTCAAACTGTCTTTAGAATTAACTTCGTCTGTCTTCACTTCCATCAGTAGTTTCCTAAATTTTAACATTTTGCTGTCTATTTTGCAAAGCACTCAATAAACTGAGAATCAAATTCCACAACGATGCATACATTATTTTGTTTATGGGTTAATTTGCATTTGCCGCCAATTTGTTTAATTGGAAAAGAAATGCTCAGCCTCCGATTTCATGTGTGAAATGATAGGTTTACTATCCGATGGTGAAGTTCGATTATTACAAGCGAAATCACAGTGACCTTGAACAACCAATCAGAGTTCAGACGCAAAAAACGTCGCAGAATCGCTTAAATAAATGCATTAAAATCATTGCATACATAATGTTACACTGAATAATGGCCTCTTATGTGTTTTAAAGATGGATACCAGTTCCTCCAAGGATAATACGCAAAGAAATAATATCATACACATAGCATGTATTCATCTAGATGACTGTAGATCTTTGTACTTTGAGATCCATTGATATTCCTGACCCTATTCTTTAGCTTACTTCTAACCCCAACTTAAACCCTTACACTAACCCTACCTAACAGTATTGATTTACTCGGTCTACGTACAGGACTCATTTACCATAAAGGCAGGCAATATTTGATAAAGAATGACCTTTCATAGTGTTCCCTGACTCTGACTGGTTCATGAAGGTCGAATTTTAACGGATCCTGACTTTGGTTATCGCAGTTCAACTTCACCTATTGCAGTCTTATTTGAAATACAGTCACTCACAAAGAATGTAAGCGCATCTACCTGACAAGTCCACAAAAGGACAAAATGCGCACCCTGCATTCCACCGCTTCTAGTTACCTACCATCCACTAAATTAATTCATGTTAATTTCCAAGACATCATTCAAGCACCTCTACTAGCGGCCAACATGTTAACAGAGGTCAGATATTTCAGTCCAATCAATCAAGTGGAAAATCAAAATTGACTTAATAACAAATAATAATTGACGTCCGTTGCATAATGGGGTAACTCTTTTGGTCCTTGTTGTCTAGTGATATTGTTTGGCGTTCAAACAGAGGGTCCTATATTCGTGCCTCAGTGAAAACACTAGCATTCAAGGAGGTTTGCAGGTACACCTATCGGATGAGTTTCTAAATGGGACAAAATTCGCATCCTAAATTCCAATAATTTTTTTAAAAACCCCCAACTGCTCTTTACCCTGTTTCAAAAAAAAGACTATAATGTAGATTACAAATGACTAAGTAGGCATACAGAAGAAAATACAGCCATTTCTAAATAAAAAAATATAATTTTGCGTCATCATTTATGACTTATGACGAAGAAACAATTAAATAAATCCCATCCAGTGCATAGTCAGCATACATTATAAATGCAAAAATAAATACCACAGTGTATTCTCTTGTTTCATAGGGCAATTGTTTTGTTTTTTGCATTACTGGACCTAGAAATGATTATTTATGGTCATCAACAAGTTTAACAGTAGAAATCCAGTATAGCAATTTCTCTCAGTGGTGAATTTTTGTTTCTGCCCTATTCATTTCAAAAATGTAAAAACAAGAAATGTGACTAATAAATAATTCATTGAGTCCACAAAAAATTAGTTTTAATTAGAAAGTGAGAAGGGTTAAGAAGGGGACTAAGGGAGGGGGGGAGGGACTGTCAACATATCTTACTTATACTACAACATTTGCATACGTATATGGAGGCTTTTCCTTCTGAGATTTAATTATCTCTTTTGTCTCCAGTTCCCTGTCTACGCCCAATGACAGGTGGAATTTGAGAGTGAAGTTACTTTTTATGAATGATGTCGTGGTTACTTCCAATTTCTACAGGCATCAAGTAATGCCAGATTGTCTGATAATTAATTAATGGTCAGATAAATAATAAACACAAGACTAGCAAAAAATTGAAGCCATAAAGCCTTCTGTTCTGTTCTGTTTTCTCTTCTCTACCTGAGCCGTTGTCTCTGATGAGTAAACTTCATAGATGACTGATAGACAGAGTCAGTTGTAATCACACTGATGAATAATATATATATATTATATATATAATATACAAGCCAATGATTCTGTCATCAACCATCCAATAATGAGACAAGTGTTTATGACAATTTTAAACATACGACAAAATTCAATCCTGAACACACATACGTCATACTTCATTCTGAGAGAGAGAGAGGAGAAAGCACACCCATTCTTTAATTCGGCTTCCCCAATTTAGAAATAAAAAGCCTTGTAAATCTGTCTAGAATGTCATAAATAAATGGCCTAATAACCGGATATCACTTGTCAGTGGCAGACTGTCTTATTCACAGAAAACAAACAAGCAAAGAAGAGAAGAGAAATGTGGTAAGCTGTATGTGTTGATGAGAATGAAAATTAAAGCTAGACAGAATATTAGTAATGGCATGCTAGTTTTTCGGAAACGTTTCTACTAAGTGATGTTGTGTTGTCAGTAGGCGTGGTACTTGATCGTCTGTCTGACAGGTTATTTAAAAGAAATACAGATGAAATCAGTTGACAATTACCTTTGATCGTTTTGTCATTGAACAAATATGGCGAGTATTATTCATTTGACTCATGTCCGGTGTGCTTTCACGTCATTAAGACAGAAACGGAAAATAACCGAAGCACCTTTAGAGAAACTGAAATTAAAAAACAATTAGTTCTCTTTATGAATTTAGACAAAGCAATTATTATTATTGTTCCCTTGGGTTCCTAGTGGAACATAGGGCTTCAACTGCACGTCTCCACTTGCTTCTGTCTTCTGCTATACTTTTCACTTGCATCCATGTTAATCCATACTGTTTCAGCTCCTCTTCACACGATCTCCTCCATGTCACCCTTGGACGTCCCACTCGCCGCTTCCCTTTCGGGTTCCACTCGAGCAATGGCCTGACGCGCGATGTCACCCAGCGGCCTCCTCAGCGAGCGAGTGTCCAATCCATCTCCACTTTCTCCTGCATATTTGTTGAGCGATTGGTTCTTGTTTTGTTTGTTCCCATAGTTTCTTGTTGGTGATTCTTTCCGGCCATCTGATCTTGAGTATAGAGTGAAGACAGCTGTTGATAAAGGTCTGCAACAGGCTGTTGGAAATATTCTTTGTGACCCGCCAAGTTTCTGATCCGTATAGAAGAACTGACTGACTTGACGTTTGTATTGAAAATCCGAATTTTGTTGTTGATGCCGAGTGACAAAGCAATAAGAAGACGTAATTTTTTTGATTCGTTTGTAATGTATTTGCGCAACACATTTCGAACATTCTCAGCACATACAGACTTGTCATATGAATATATATATGCATCAAAATTATAAAAAAGTTAAGAGGTTAGAAAATAAATTTAGGTCACATTAAATGGACATATTGAAGATCCAAATCACAATGACGATCACTATTCACCTAGATCACTTCAAATTGAAGTATGTGATAAAAAATGTTGCTTCACAAATAAATCATCCACCTCAAATTCATCCGCTAGAGCTACAAATCTTCTCCATTATATCTGAAGATCACAGATTCAAATAATAGAGGTAATAGTCCGTCTACCCTGGCTGGTAACAAAACAGAGTTTATCAAGGAAGGTTTAGTGTGATGATGAATTTTTTCTTGAACCCATAAAGGTGGTTTAACCTTCCTATTTGCCAGCTAGGGCTTCCACAAACTTAGGATACCCCCTGAACACTTTTTATAGATAGGTTTAAAAGACGTGTTAACAGTTCTATGTCCTGTCTGTTCAATATGTTTCGCAGTAGAGGTCGTCTGTTCTTGCTATTAATATGTTCTGGGGATTCCATTTGCTTCTGAAACCATTTAGGAATATTCTCTGAAGTCCTTACTTGCAGAGATCGATGAGTCCTCTCTATGTATGTGTGTCCATATATACGTTCAAACTGGTAAATACGGTGGGATATTACATCATTTTTCCCATGTTCACAGGGCTTAGGTGGATATATTGGCTTCACATTCTCAGTTATTATGATATTAGCTGCATAAAAAATCTTTTTAACCACAGCGTTCAATCTTTGTTGAGTAACCAAGTTGCTGTGACCACACATATGGGGTAGCTTGATGTATCTGTCTTTCTTAGTGGCGAGTTGGAAAGCCGGTCTTGGTGTTCTGACCATTTTATATCTCCTGATGAACTTGTCTGGATAATTATTATCAACCAGAGTTTGTGTCAGTTTTCTTTCTTCATCATCAAGTGTGTCTTCAGTGCATATTCGTTGGATTCTACTGAAGAGACACCTTACTAAGGCTGTTTTGTACCGAACAGGGCAGAAAATGTGATAATTAAGATACTGTCCTGTCCAGGTAGGTTTTCTATAAATGGAGCGTTCTACTGATCCATCAAGCCGTTGACTAAGGGAAGATAAACAATTATCTTCCTCTTCTACAGACGTAAGTGATATGCCATTCTGAACTTCATTCATTCGATTTAAAACTGAGGTGGCAGAACAAGGCTTATCACTTATGATTACACTGTCGTCTACAGACCTTCTATAAACTGGCACATTTTCGATTAAATCCTCCGACAAGCTCTCAATATACAACATATAGTTAACTGCTAAAAGAGGCCCCGACAAACTTCCCATATAGACACCATTGATCTGACGAAAGATATAGAGAAAGGGTTGAAAAAGTTATGTGTGAAACCAAATACAATTTCAAACACTTTTTGTACTGACAGAATTTCGTTACTTTTCAACGGAAGGTGGACGACTGTGAAATATGAAATACGAGATTGCTCGTTTATCAATGCAAATATCGACAACTGACAATTTCAGTTATGGAATTCGCTTTCATCCAAACACTTATCTTATGTCTATTAAGATCAATAGGGTTTTTTTAATTTTGAAGAGTTAGTCTGTGGGAAATTGATTTACTTCAAAGTTGATCGTCAACTGACTTCAGTTATGGAATCGCCAGTGAAAACCACGAAGTACTGTACAACTGTTGCCTTCTTGTTTAAAACTGGTCACCACTACTTATCCACTAGAGTTCTAATGTAGGACCTTCCGGTTACATGATAAGTTCGATGACCATTTAGCCAGTTGCGGCAGGAATTAGACAGCTTTACAATAATTCTACATCTTGTGCTGTTTGCATGTGTAAAACAAAGTGTGCAGACACAGAGAGCAACACAGAATTGCATTCGTTCATTTTCTTACTATTATCATTAGCGAAGTTAAAAAAGTAAAATAATTGGTGATGCAACTAATACGTTGAAAATAGTTATATAAATATAAAGACTGTTTGATTATTATTCCCTTGGGTTCCAAATGGAACATAAGCTTTCGGTAGTGTGTTTTTAGATTGACTCAATGTAGCCTAAAGGTTTGAATTTCGTCCTCCCGCAACCTCCTCCATTCCACTCTTGGACAGTCAACTGATCACATAAGTACAACAGAAGACTAGTAAAATTGAAGCAATAACGCCTTCTGTTCTGTTTTCTCTTCTCTACCTGCACCGTTGTCTGTGATGAGTAAACTTCACAGATGACAGATAGACATTTTTTTATTCCTTCACGTTTCCAATGGAACATAGGGCAACTTCAAGCTAGAGGCTTGAAGTTTCTGTATCAGTGGGGATTATTTTTACAGGATGGGTTTGCTAGCCTAATGCCCAACCTTTCCTCTTTACCAGCTTTTTATTTCTGGCTTTACGAGGTAGAGTAGTGCGTTAGTGGCCGGGGATTGAACCCCGGCGAGCGTCCTAACCACTGTGCCACCGACGCACAAAAATAGATAGACAGGTAGACATAGTTTGTTGTAATCACACTGATGAATAAAATAAAATATGTGTAAACACATACACAATTTACAAGCCAATGATTCTGTCATCAACCATCTAATAATGAGACAAGTGTTTATGACAATTTTCAACATACGACAAAATTTAATCCTGAACACACATACGTCATACTTCATTCTGAGAGAGAGAGAGGAGAAAGCACATCCATTCTTTAATTCGGCTTCCTCAATTTAGAAAAAACAGGCCTTGTAAATCTGTCTAGAATGTCATAAATAAATGGCCTAATAACCGGATATCACTTGTCAGTGGCAGACTGTCTAATTCACAGAAAACAAACAAGCAAACAAGAGAAGAGAAATGTGGCAAGGTGTGTGTTGATGAGAATGAAAATTAAAGCCAGACAGAATATTAGTGATAATGTGCTACTAGCCTTTTAGAGTTCTCATTTTTAATTTAAAATATATATATATATGAAGAGTTTGTTTCTGGGGTTTTGATTTGTGTTAATTTTCGACCACGGATTGATATCACTTAAATAACCACGATTGAATATGAACTAGGGAATACTGGAGAGCTATTGAGTCTCAGTGGCTGAATGGTTCACAAACTCACTTTCTAACCAAAGGGTGTTAGGTTCAAGCTCTAGCTATGAGTACCACATACTACCGACAAATCCCAAAGGAGGAGGACAGATAAGCTGGTTTCCAATGATTCTCTAACTGATATCAATTAGTGATCAGAATTGAATCAAATCCGATCCCTACAAACACATTTTCGAAAATTTGACTGATGCTCACTAGTGAGTGGCCGGCTAAAACACGTCGTTATCCTGACTTCTGTTGAGAAGTAGTGACAAGTGGGGTTGACGTGGTTGGGATTGAGGAAAAATACTCGACATTGGCTCCCGGTCAGGCTAAAATCTCGAATTGGAAGAAGTAAGAATTCATGGGCTGGCTATTATATCGGGCTCCAGTGGCTGGATCGCATACCAGCTTTCCTTGTAACCGGAAGGCCCTGGATTCGAATCCTGGTGATGGGTGCGCACTGCCGATGAGTCCCAAGCACTAGGACGAAATAGCTGTCAAACACTCCCAGGTTTTCAATGTTTCTCTAACTAATATCAATCCGTGATCAAATTTGAGTGTGTGTATATGTCAGCAGTTCATATAAAAATAGTTTTATTTTTAAGTGATATTATGTCATCAGTAGTACTTGATCGTTTGACAGTTTATTTAAAACAAATGCGGACGAAATCAGTTTCTGAATGGCATTTGATCGTTTTGTCAGTTGACAAATATACAGAGTATTCATTTGACTAGCGTCCGGTTTCCTTTCACTTTATTCAGACAGAAATAAATAATCAAATTTTATGATTAAAGCACTTCTTTAGCTTTCCAGACACTTTTATGCAGTCACAGAATTTCATCGTTTGAACGCTAGAGCGGATGAGTGTGAAATTTGAAATGTGTGATTGCTCATTTGTCGTAATGCAAATTTAAATACCTGACAATGTCAGTTTTGAAATTTGCTTTCATTCAGACGTTTATTTTTCGGCTAAAAAATATTCATAAACATTTTTAATTTAATTCACTAAAACAATCTCTTCTATTCCTTGGTTGATAATGGCTAGCAGTGGAATTCAGGGTGCATGCTATTTCATCCTATCTAAGACTTGCAAAGATGAATGTCCCTGCTGTCCCTAGTGAGTGATTGTGTTTCTCTCACTGTGAATCGAACCCAGTACCATTCGTTTCTGTGATTAGTATTCATCTATCGTCAAACTTGGAAATATTTTTCTCTATATCAAGGTGAGAAAATTATTATTTCCTTTATAGCTCTCTTTTTGTCAAAAGATGAGATGGCTCGTCCCTGTTTCCCAGAGTTACTACTGGCTAGTATACTAAGCGATTATTACAGGATTTCATCATGAGCTGACATCGGTTAGAGAACCATTGGAAAACCAACATGGAGTACTGGAAGGCTATTTCATCCTAGTTTGCTACTCTTGAATGGTACACGCCCAGGACCTGCAGGTTACAAGGAGAGCTAGTAGACCATTAAGCCACTGGAACCCGATCCAGTGGCCAACAGCTAGTCTAGGCCAAATAGGAAGGTGTAGACCTCCTGGTTGGGGTCCTCGGGACGGTAAAAACCAATGGTTGGAAACAATTGGGAACATGGCTCAAAATTGTTCTCAATGGCGCAGATGCATCCACTCCTTGTGACTTATGATTTCCAATGAAACTGTTTTCTTCTTCGTTATTACTATTCCTTTGTCTCACACCTCTGTTTACTGTCTATATTATGCATTTCTCCTACTTTCTTCTCTTGCTTTGTGTGCTGCATGGAGTGTGGAGACTTGAACTGCCGCACATATGTGCGAAGTTTTATGTCGAAAACAGACAGACAGACAACCCATCAATTCTAACTTCTGCTAATGCACGATATCGTGAATGGCATACGAGTTCACCTTGTAACCTGAAAGTCCTCGAACCCGAGTGGATGTGTACTGTCGAAGAGTCGTAAACTAGAACGAAACAGCCCTCCAGTATTCCATGCTAGTTTTTCAATGGTTCTCTAACTGATGCCATCTCATGATGAAATCCTGTAACCAATGAAATCCATGTAAACCTACACTTAAACCAAGCAGTGGTTTGGCTAAGCGTCGATCAGAAATCGGACCCAGGAACATTCAACCATTGAATCGCTAACGCACAAACGCAATTTAGGAGAATAATATCATTAGACTACTAATTGCATAGCTTTATACTGTAAAAGGTGAAATTAGTAATAGCCTGGCTACTATTATTCCAAATGACCTGGTCGGGAGCGAGGAAAAACACTCGACATTGGCTTCCAATCGGGCTAAAATCCTGAATTGGAAGAAGTGAAAATTCATGGGCTGGCTATTATATCGGGCTGGATCGCTTACCAGCTTTCCTTGTAACAGGAAGGCCCTGGATTCGAATCATGGCGGTGTGTGCTCACTGTTGATGAGTCCTAAGCACTAGGAAAAAATAGCTGTCAAACACTCCCAAGTTTTCAATGTATCTCTAACTAATATCAATCCGTGATCAAATTTGAATGTGTGTATATGTCAGCAGTTTATATCAAAACAGTTTAATTTTATGTGATATTATGTCATCAACAGTGACATTTGTAGTAGTACTTGATCGTTTGACAGTTTATTTAAAACAAATGCGGATGAAATCAGTTTCTGAATGGCATTTGATCGTTTTGTCAGTTGACAAATATACAGAATATTCGTTTGACTAGCGTCCGGTGTCCTTTCACGTTATTCAGACAGAAATAAATAATAAAATTTGTGATTAAAGCACCTCTTTAGCTTTCCAGACACTTTTATGTGCTAACAGAATTTCATTGTTTGAACGGTAGAGCGGATGGGTGTGAAATTTGAAATGTGTGATTGCTCATTTATTGCAGTGCAAATTTCAATACCTGACAATGTCAGTTTTGAAATTTGCTTTCATTCAGACGTTTATTTTTTCGGCTAAAAAATATTCATAAACATTTTTAATTTAATTCACTAAAATAATCTCTTCTATTCCTTGGTTGGTAATAGCTAGCAATGGAATTCAGGGTGCATGCTATGTAATCCTATCTAAGACTTGCAAAGATGAATGTCCCTGCTGTCCCTAGTGAGTGATTGTGTTTCTCTCACTGTAAAAGTCGAACCCAGTACCATTCGTTTCTGTGATTAGTATTCATCTTTCATCAAACTTGAAAATATTTTACTTTATATCAATGTGAGAAAACTATTATTTCCTTTATAGCTCTCCTTTTGTCAGAAGGTGAGATGGCTCGTCTCATGCCCAAAAACTTCCCTGTTTCCCAGAGTTACTACTGGTTAGCATACTAAGTGATTATTACAGAATTTCATCATGAGTTGACATCGGTTAGAGAACCATTGGAAAGTCAACATGGAATACTGGAAGGCTATTTCATCCTAGTTTGCTACTCTTCAACGGTACACGCCCAGGACCTGCAGGTTACAAGGAGAGCTAGTAAACTCTTAAGCCACTAGGACCAGATCTAGTGACCAGCTCATGACTTCTAACTCCTGCTAACCCACGATATCGTGAATGGTCTACGAGCTCACCTCGTAACCTGAAAGTCCTCGAACCCGAGTGGATGTGTACTGTCGAAGAGTCGCAAACTAGGATGAAACAGCTCTCCAGTATTCCATGCTAGTTTTCCAATGGTTCTCTAACCGATGCCAGCTCATGATGAAATCCTGTAACCAATGAAATCCATGTAAACCAACACTTAAACTGAGCAATGGTTCGGAAAAGTGTCGATCGGAAATCGGACCAAGGAACACTCAACCCCCGTTGAATCGCTGACGCACAAACGCAATTTAGGAGAATAATATCATTAGACTACTAATTGCATAGCTTTATGCTGTAAAAGGTGAAATTAGTAATAGCTTGGCTAGTGATATTCCAAATGTGTTCCTTTTTTTTCCTTTACTCCTTTCACTTATTAAATACTTCTTATTTGATCGCAATACTAAAATGCATGATATGATGCATAAAAATCACTTCGTTATTCATAGATATGCATGAATAGAGAAGGATTGAGCGATTGACATTTACGTGCAAGTCTTAATATATAGATAGATAGATAGACAAATAAGGATGTAGTCACAAAAGAAACTATACGAAAACAAATATTTCATAATTCAGAGGTGAAACAACTGCTAATGAAAGTCACTACTTGGCATTAAGAAGGGCGGGGCGGGGAGGAGAATTAATAAATAACTCACTAGAAATCACACCGTTTTATATGAATTCTGTACTGTACTATCTAACCTGATAAGACCACGTGAATCTACAGTCTGTAGTGTGTATAATATCATGTGTCAGTTCTGCTGAATCACTGCTCCAATATTTTGGAATAAAGAAGAAATATAGGAATTATAAATTAACACTGTTTAATGTTTTTGGCCATTACTATAGACGTGAATATTCGCGATAACTCCCCGATGAAAGCAAATTTCCACGCTTTCAAATGTATTTCGTATTCATTCAAACATTTATCTTCTTGCACCTTAGAGTCTTGATACACAAGAAAATAGTACTTCTGGTTGGACACTAACTACTGTCATGTATTTAGTCCTGTGGTTAATGCACACTGAATTCTATCGGTCAAGTTTGCAATGTGGCCGCCATGCCACTAGGTAGCTCGCCATCACTGTGCACTCAAGGTTGTTTGTAATAGATGGTTAGGGGGAATCTGCCGGACAAACAGACCTTGAGATTGCAGAAAAGTCAAGAGTAAGCTAGGATCATGGAGAAGATTTGTAGTTCAGGTGGATGATTCTGAATTAGTTGTGTTCTCTGAGCTGATCACCGCCAACAATTATACATCTCATCCAACAGTTGTACAACAACGCTGCATGCCAGGTAATCCACAACCGGAAACTCACAGAATCCTTCGAAGTGAAGACGGGGGTGAGGCAAAGCTGTCTGTTTACTATCTCCAATGATTTTCCTGATTGCCGTAGACTGGATAATGCGACAGACAGTGGGCAGCCAGGAGACAGGCATAAAATGGACCCACACAAAATACTTGGAGGACCTGGACTTCATCGATGATATATGTATCTGATTTCCCACAAACTGGAAGATATGCAAGTGAGAAGCAACAAGTTGGAAGGAGAAATATTAAAGATAGGACTTCACTTCAGGTGAACATAGAGAAAACAGAGGTAATGAAGATTCCTGTCCAAAAGCAACATCAGCAACAACAATAACAACAGACAACAGTCAGCATAAATGAGAGAAATCTGAAAGGAGCGACCTCCTTTACCTACCTACCTTCCAGGGAAGCATCGTTTCAACTACAGGCGGACGGAACTGATTGGGATATCAAAGCAGGGAGGATCGGGAAAGCAAGGCAAGCTCTCATGACTCTCAATTCTGTGTGGAGATCAACAACACTCAACATTAAAAAATAAGATTCGGATTTTCAACTCCAATGTAAAATCAGTGCTATTTTATGGATCAGAGACTTGGCGCGTCATGAAGAGCACCTCAAACAAACTAAAAACCTTCATCAATAACTGTCTTTACTCAATACTCAAGATCAGATGCCCAGAGAAGATCAGCAACAGGGATCTCTGGCAATGGGCGAACCAATCCAGCAGGAACCAATTGTGCAACAGGAGGGTGTGCAGGAAGAAATGGAGGTGGATTGGCTGGCCATACTCTGAGAAAACAAACCATCAATTGACACCAAACGCCAGGCCATTGCTTGCGTGGAACCCTAATGGATTGCGGCGAGTTGGTCGTCAGTGCGAGGGTGACATGGTGGAGGTAATGTGAGAAGGAGATAAAGGATGTGGGCAGACCTGGAGCCAGGTGGAAACGTTGGTGGAGAACCGAATGCAGTGGAGACGTGTGGTTGAAGCCCTATGTTCCTCTAAGAACTAAAGGAAACAATAATAATAAATAATAATTAGCCTATGGCGCACTCCTTTACCTCGCTAAGCCAGTAATATGACTGATAAAAAGGGGAAAATTGCGTATGAGGCTAGCAACTCTATCCTATAAAAATAAACACCACTGCTACACAAACTTCAAGCCCATAGCTTGAAGCCACATATGTTTCACTGGGAACGTAAAGGAATTAAAAAAACTATGTCTGCAACTGCTAGTCTAGATTGTGTATACTGATGTGACGTGTTCTGTTAAGAGTCTGTGGAATAAAATCAACCAATGAATGGCATTATTTAAAACCTTCTGAATTCAATCCTCACCACTATCATAAGTGAAATATCTCTGGACTTTTTTATTTTCACTTTTCATACATACTTCTAACAAATTTTCACTAGGCTACTAACATGTTTTCTTTTATCTTACATCCATTTTGCTTCCTATCTTTATGTGTTAGTGGGACGCAATATCATTTGAAATAACAATCAAAACTTCTGTACTTAAAAAATGAGGAGTTTTATTATGAGTTAGTTGTGATACATTCGTCTGTTGGTCTACCTTCACTCCATACTAAAGATCAGATGGCTGGTCAAAAAGTATCAACAACAAGGAATTCTGTTGGGAACTACAACCCAACAAGTAGGCAGAAAGAAATGCAAATGGATCGCACAAAAGCTGAGGCGACAAGTGAATGACATCAAACTCCAGACAGGTCCCTGGATGGAACCAAAATAGGAAACGACGAGATGGGCATAGCTCCGAATTTGATATGCAGCAGACCGTATAAGGAGGAGAGAAGAGTTCATGGGGAATCGTGGAACCAGTTAAAGATGGCTGTAAAGAACAGAATGAAATGTACGTGTACAGTTGAAGCCCTGTGTTGTGTTCGAAACCGAAGGGAATGACAAAAGTAATGTCTGCTGAGCATTATTATATAATTATTATTATTTCCTTCGGTTTCCACTAGAACAATGGGCTTCAACAACACATCTCTACTTTGTTATAATTTTTGCTGTCCTCTTCAGCTGGGCCTACGACTGGCCATAATCTGTTGACTCCCCCTTTCGCGATCTTCTCCTTATCACCCTAAAACGAACAATTCTTCGCTTCCCATTTGGGTTTTTTTATTTTGATTACAGCTTGATACCACACCGTATTTTCAGTACAAGTATGGAATTTTCAGCATGGATATCGAGCCAAATTACAGCCACATAGATATCGGGTGTGGTCTGCAGGGGATCGAACATCGGACCATTTGCATGGTCGGCGAGAGTCCTACCACGTGCCACTTAAGCGATGGATTGCATTGCGTGCGATGTCATTCAACGGTCTCCTCAGCGTATACCCTATCCATCACTACTTTCTTCTGCACATTTCTTTGACGACATGTTCTTGGTTAACTTGTTCCCGTAGTTTCTTTTGTAGAAATCTATCTTAAATTAAAAAATACCCTCGACATTTTGATGTTGATGTGTTCTGTATGTTAGAGGGAATTCAATCACTAAGGGAACATAACCACACCAGAGAGACATCCATCTGAGCTACAAATCTTCTATTTTACTTCAAATTTTCTCGAAATATTTATTATAAAGAAAGTTGCATAAAAGTATTTTCAAGAGAAAACATAATTCCTTAAGACTGGGAATATTAGAACTCTGAATATGCGCTATGAAATAGGTAGTCTGGCATTCTAGTATATCACAAAGCTTAACGTGTGAAAAACACAGGAATGCATTTGTAAAACATTTTAACAGGGTGTTATGCATTCTTAGTTCACACTTATGTATCGGTCAAAGATCATGAAAATCTTTTCTGTAGTTTGAAAATGTCACCGTCAGTCTGATCATATCCACCAAAATATATTTGTTACTTTTATTTATTGGAGACGTTTGTCCAAGCCTAATCAATAAATTAATCAATATTTTTAAAAAATTCGTATTCGCTATTATCGGAACCCTAGAAACGCGTTTCGTCCTATTTTGGGATTCATCATCTGGATGTGGCTACTATTTCCAGTAAGTTATGGTATTCTTAAGAAAGAATTGGACCCAGAAGCTTTCATTTCAAACAACGAAGCTAATTTCACATCGTGGATTCTACTAATAGTCACTATTCAGAGAATATTATTAAAACTATTACTCCATTGGGTTCCGTGTGGAGCATAGGGCTTCAACAGCACTTGTACATTTCTTCTCATCTCCTGTGTTTATCTTTCGCTAGCTGCGAGATTTTTCATAAGATTTCATCTTCTCCTCGCACGATTTCCTTCATATCACCCTCAGACCAAAATCCAACTTATTTTTTCCCATTCTGGTTCTACTCAACGGCCTGGCTGCAGGTGTCGATCAGTAGTCTCCTTAGAGTTTGTCTGATCCGTCTCCTTTCCTACAGCAATAGGTTGTTAGTTGATTCGTTGGCAAAGATTTTTGTTGCAAATTCTTTCTAACCATTTGATCTTCAGTATGGAGCGTCCATACTAACAAAAACTGGATATTTCCGTCCAATATGAAAGTCAGTCAGTGGAACATGCAGAAATTAACTTCAACAAATAATTTTTTTCATCATTCATTCCAGAGTTGCACAACAATCTTCTTGTCATCCAGAATACGACTACTGAATTCTGTGGAAATTAAAAAACATCTCAGTATTTTCAAAAGAATGGATACTGAACAAAGAGTACTCTTATCGATAACCTCTTCTTCATCAGGCTCTACAGTTATATATACATTATAGTGAATGAATTAATTAATGTTATGAACAACATTAATGCTGTTTAAATAACATCGAATCAATAATATCAATAGATTACGGTTCAGTAGCATCAACGTAACAATAAACTGAATGTCAGAAAAATTAGGGAAGGTAATCTTACAAATTCATGAATTTATAGTCTCTCCTGAAGGCCAAGACAGTAGTAGGAGCTGGACATGCTTCTTTTGAGCACAGAACACTGGTTGTTTGAGGCGAATTGCAATAGCCTCTGCTGTTTGGAGCATGCGATGCTTCGATGATTTTGGCAATTTATTACGCACCCGGTAAATGATAGAGAAGGATTCTTCCACGCTGGCTTTATGGCCGGTTTGCACCAGATGGTCAAATATCGAACTGTTGATGGCTTTCACTACACCTTTACTTAGCCATTGTGGGATATATTCTTGAACCCGAAAAATCAAGTTCCTAGAGCAGCGGCCAATATTACTCGTCCCACAAGCTCAGTTGAATTGGTAGATATAATTTGAAGTGGCTAGTCTAGGTACTTTATCTTTCAGTCGAGGTAGCACCATCGGCCGTGTAGAGAAAAAGACATGTAGTTCGCCAGCATTGAAAGTTCTTTGAACTGATTTTCTTAATTTCTTCGTAATTATCTCACTTGGTATATCGCCTTTGAATTGCAGTCGTATATAAAGAGGCTTCTTGTTTACAGATAGTGAATAGTCCTTTTCAACTTTTCTCGTCATGTATTTCTTGATAAATTTGTCAGGAAAGCTAAATATTTTCGATCAAAGTATCATATACAATGCTTAATTCATCTTCATTTACTTCTTCTGAGCATATATCTTTAACTCTGTGGCTGAGGGTCTTTACTAAATTTCTTTTCAACTTGAGAGGAACGAAGCTGTGAAAATGTGTATATTGTCCTGTCCAAGTACTTTTTCTATGCAAAATTTCTTTTTATGCTACCATCTGGTTTTCTTGTAAGGAGGACATCCAGGAAGACGGTTAATTCTGTCTTGGGATTCCTCTTCGCATGTGAATTTCATAGCCGAATGTACTTCATTGAATGCGTTGGTGACTCAGCTGTAGGATGCTCGCCGACCATGCATGTGGTCCTATGTTCAGTGCCTTACCGACAAACATCTTTACCTCCCCTAGCCAGTTGTAATCCCGACAAAGAAAACGGAGGTTGGGCGTGAGGCTATAAACCCAATTCGGAAAAAAATACCACTGCTACTGAAACTACAAAGCTCAAGCTTGAAGTCCTCATATGGTCCATTTAGAACGTAAGGGAATAAAAACAATATTACTTGAAGGCAGTATTACTGCAAGCATATGTTATGGATAGGTACAGCTAAATTAATAAACACAGGCAATGCAAATATGCGTACATACAATCTATGTCACTGCACGCTTTAGCGAGAAAAAGGTTTATTTACTGGAAGCAAAAATAATATTTTCCAGGTGTGAACACCATTTATATGTAATCTATGAATTAACACTAATAACTGATGTAACTTTGTTTTGCTTTCTTTTCTTTTTTTATTCATTAAATATTTTGCGTTTATCTGTCACCATAGATTCCATACACTTTAAACATTAATTGGTAAATTAAGCAGTCATAGATTAAATACCGCTAACTATTCTACTAAAATCAAATATCCATGGAAACGTTTCTTTGAATTTTCATGTGTAATTCAGAATGAAACATTATACTAAATATTTTTTCACGTTTATATGTGGATAACAAAAACTAGTACACAGTTTAATATAAGTAAATCACAGGATAAGGTGATTTGAAGCTTTGATTGTTTAATTCACAAAACTTGACATTATATCACTAGGTTGTGAGCTTTAAAAGTGAAGGTTGAGACGAGGTGATAGGATCATTTGTCATACGGCGTCGTTGGTGAATCATCTCCGAATCCAAGACAGTTGATCATGATCATCGTAATGCACATTATTTTCATACCTTGCGTCCCCAGTGGAACATAGGGCTCCTACCATTTCAAGTCTAAGTAGCCTCACGCCCAGGCCCGCCCTTGTTTTACTGGTTTACTACGGAATAGGCGAGGTTAAAGACTGCGTCACAGAGGATTCACACCCTGACCTCCTACGTGTCTGGTAATCCTTCTGTCATTGAACCACTGACGCCAGTTGAATACATTTTTGCAGAATGATAATAAATATATCTAATTCTAGTTCCTCAAAGTTTCACACTCAGAATTTGAGACCAGTGAACTGTAGCCTATTGTAGCGATTTATTTTTAGTTCTGTCGGATTATGCTAGATTTCTGTTGTAGTGATTTTTCAAAACTAACTAGTCAATATATGTATTACGGTATAGCTCAAGTAAAACGAAAACATATGAAGATCATGGCTGAAGGTACTGAATCCTTCCAAGATTGATCAACAATAGACATCAACTAAAGAACAACTGAAAATTTGACTTTAAATTGAAGTATGCACTGAAGATGTCGCCTAGTAGGGCGATGAAAGCTTCGCGCACTAACTACCCAGCTCAGAGAACACAATCACATCAAAATCATTCACCTGAGCTACAAATCTTCTCCATCATAACGACCAGGGAGTACTAGACAGCTGTTTCGTCCTTGTTTAGGTCTTATCATCATTATGTGACCATGATTTTACTAGAGACCATTCTCTTGATCTCCCGATCACAACGAGCAGGACTCTCATGGTATTAAGCCGCCTCGACTGAATCCAACAGTCTATCAACTCTAACCTCTTCAAATTCGCTATATAAATGGTATAAGAACTCGCCTCATTGGTGTCATCGTGCACCTACTGAAGAGTCCAAACAATGGATGCAAAAGCTATCAGTACTCATAAGGTTCTCTAACTGAAGTCAATTCGTGACCACTCTTGAAATCAGTCAAATCCATGCGAACTAACACTTGTAGAAACTGAATCTTTAATCGGTGATCGATTCATAACAACATTTTCAACAAAGGGAACACAATACACTTTCTGATATAACCATAATTTTTCTTTATTGGCTGTTGTAGTTTGGAATTTTTGGATTTATAGTTATTAGGAGTGAAGATGAATTTATTGAAAACAGTTGTTTCCTCAACGTATTCTTATTCTGAATAGACAGAAAACTTTCGAGAAAGTTTAATTTATTAATGATGTTTGAAGGTATAAATGTCATCACAGTAAAATCAGCAATGACTCCAGACTGTAAAATTATGGCGCATAGAATTATATCGAAAACCGTTTTACTAAGCTGAGGTAATTTTGACGTTTAATGATAAAATAGTTTGCAGTAGATAACTGTAGACGATCGACTGTTCACGATTAATTATTTTCAGGCGAAAACCAGCAAACTATCTCAAGAAGCAGCTAAGAAAGGACTTCAGGTGGACATAGAGAGGGTTGGGTGATGAAGATAACCAACAGACAACAAAAATACAACAACAACCAGCACCATCACCATCAACGGAAAAAATTTGAAAGAAGTAACTTCCTTCGCTTATCTAGGAAGCATCCTTTCAACCAAACGTGGAACGTATCAAGATGCAAAGACAGCCAACCAGAATCCGAAAGGCAATGTGCACTTTTATCAGTCTGAAACCAGTTTGAAAATCTGTCTCACTAACTCAGCATAAAGAATAAAATTCAGATTTTCAACACATGTGTGGAATTAGTCAGTCAGTTCTTCTATACGGGTCAGAAACTTGTCATACCAATCACGAAAGGTATTTCCAACAGGTTGTAGACTTTTATCAACAGCTACACGTTTCGCTGGCTCCATATAAGAGATCGAATGACTGGTCGGCCAGAAAGAATTAGCAACAAGAAACTCTGACTGGAAACAAACCAAAGAAGAGCCAAATACTCAACAAATAAGTAGGAAAAATGGAGATGGATAGGGCACACACTGAAGCGGCCGTCGAATGACATCACACGCCAGGCCACTGTTCGAGTGGAGTCCAAATGGGAATCGATGAGTGTGTTGTCCTTAGGTGATAAGGAGAATATCGCGAAAGGAGGAGACGACAGATTATGGTCAATCGTGGACTTGGCTAAAGTGGACAGCAGAGAATAGAAGAAAGCGGAGATGTGTTGTTGAAGTCAGACCTATTTTCCACTCGGAACCTAAGGGAACAACAGTAACAGTAATAGTCCAACCCACAAATAACATTGTAATTCATTGATATAAATATTCAATTACGCCATCCATCATTTTAAAATGCATAACATACCTCGACAGATTTTAATGTTATTTCATCTATATCACACTAACAACTGGATGGATTAACAGTTCGCCTAAGTATCTAGCCAGAATTCGGGTGGTTTGAATTGATCTGGCTTTCTGGGCTGAGTCAAATCGGGTACACCACTGATTGAATTGCCTCCCCCCTCCCGGTGTTCAAATTACCTTGATATGATTAGCAAATACGACTGGTTTATGTGAGCAGTGTCCACCTCTCCATGTCAATCATTCAGTGATGTATAGTGTCATAGATTCATTTCGTCTATATATTTTAAATGGAAATGTTTTGGAAAATGATGAATACATCTAGTACTTGCCTTGTTTTACGTATCTAATAATAATCATACTAATAAGGACAATCAGACTGTGGCTTCTGTAGCGATTTTATTATTTTCAATGTTGATTTCGTTATTAATCTACATCAGTTGAGCGACCCTTAGCGGGATCAATAATGTGTACTGTGAAGTGTCTAAATTTATGATGAAACTGATGTTCAGTGCTCCTCCGTTTTCAATGACTGTCTGACCGATGTCGGATAGTGTCAAAATCTACATATAAATTAATCCAAATCCTTACAAATTTCTTCCGAACGTTGATCTCCCGCTCACAGATGTCGGTTTGAAGTTTTATTGAAAACTCACGGTTAGTGTGACCCTATATCGTGAACTGATAGGAGTTATAGTTCGTGAACCATTGGATCTTAACCCAGTAACTGAGCTGTCAGTGGGCTGCCATCGTACCCTTAAGGTCGTGAATTCGATTCCCAGTTGGTTTATACGTGTACCATGCTGAAGAGTCTGAAAGTAGGACGACACATCTGTGCACTGTTTCCTGGATTTCTCTAACTGATTTTGGGTATTGGTGAAATCTACATAGAAAATAATAAAAAGTCTTACGTAATATGACCAGCTATTTTTCAGGAATACTTATGTTACAGATATATTCTGAATGTGCAGTTAATCGATGCTACACCCCTTTCACTGCAACCGTAGTAAATGTATTGTAAGATATCCGGAATCTTAGGAGGGGTTTGAGTAGCTATTTCTGGATACACAACTGGCCAGTTCGTCATCAACTTTGAAATCAGTCAAATCCTTGAAAATGAATCAAGTGTACACTAGTCATTGACCATATGATGAATTTGCCTGGCGTTCTATTGAGAAGTCTTGACCAGTAGGGTCCACCAAGTTAAGTGTGTGGACAAATACTCAATGATGACACTAACTAGTGAAAGTCGGAATCCATGCATCACTAGACTCCATCCTTGTGGCTGAGTGGCTAGCAAATTCACATTGCTAGACAAAGTTTCTGAGCTCAATGCCAGGTGGATTCATGGACGCTTTCTGCTAGAGAGTCCTAAAGAAGGACGAATAGCCATCCATTACTCTCTGGTTCCTAATGGTTCTCTAAATGAAGTCCTTTTTTGTGATCAATCTCAAAATCAGTTATATCCCTGCAAAGCAACACATGGAAGTTTGTACTTTTGTTCAAAGAATAGTTCTGTTACTTCACTAGGTTAAGCGATTACTTCTATGAGTGGATAAAAGTTACTTTGAAAGTTATTTATAAAAGATACGTAAATAGCATAATTCTTTTTCTTCATATAAACTGAAGACAGTTATTTGATTAAACGAAAGCATGAACGAGACAAGTTGAACTCAAAATGGTGTCTCATAGTTTATTTCCTTAAGTCGAATCACTTTGCTTTGCATTCGTTTGGATAGTTTATTGTTAAATACACGACCTCAAAATAAAAAATAACAATAATCTCAACTGCTTCATTCGAAAAGGTAAAATCATCACTGAAATCAGCAAATTCAAACGTTTTTATGCACTACAATCATGTTCCAACGGGTAGTTGTTGGCCCTACTTTAGGATTATTGAGCACAGCTGACCAACGATCACAACGAAGATCAAACATGAGAGCTCGAATTAACGAAAGCAAGTCCGCTGGCAATTCTGCCTCTTAGGGACCCATACCACGTTGTAAACGCCAATTCTCGTCTGATCATCCAAATTAAGCAAAGTTTGTCCTGATTAGTATTTGAATTGTTGACTGGCTGAGAATACCGGGTTTTGCCGGCTTTTTGTATCACTAGTTCATCAGTAGAATGCTCACCAACCACACATATGGTCCAGGATTCGATCCTAAGTGGGCTCACTCCTAGACCAGCTGACGGTAGGCCCGAAAAGTTTTCAACGTAGGGTGTGAGTCCAGGAACCCCTACCCCTCGGTAAGACATCAATACACCTAGAGACTTTAGTTCCACTCGCGACGCAGTAGAATGAAAGCGAAGCTTTACATGCAGAATAAATTTTCTGAAAAGTGGAATAACATTGACTACAACTCAATCAAATGTAGTGATAATTTAATAATGGCACGAAAACTTTGAAATAAATAGCTTTTTATGGTACCAAGCAGGTCAACTAACTGAACAAATAAAACCTAAAATAGAAATAGAACGCACCAGTGAATAAATTCCCAATTTCGATTTCCTCTGCTCAGTTCTATGGTAATAAGTTATAATTTCGATTGCTTGATAAGCTATCTAACTGCTACATATCCAGTGTTCGAACAGTGATAAATTTGTTTACGAAAGCACATGGAACTGTTAACATTGTTTTATATACACGCGAACACGTTTTCTGAATCAACAATTACTCATCTTTTGTTTATTTATAATAGATATATTCGCTTTATTAGGTAAAACGCTACTCATTTATAAACGAAGTAAAGAAAAATACCAGAAATATTGTTTTTATTTTGAACCCCCGGTGTGTACTGGAATGTGTTGTTTCATCCTTGTTTGGAACACTTCATCAGTTCCCATCCATGACTCTACCATGAGAGATCGTACCTGAAACAGTCAGTTTACCGGACTGTTATATAGGCATCATTTTGTAAAATGGTACATTTATCTTCACAGTACTGTTTGTATTCCTCCACCCACACACACTTATTACCTTGGAGCCCGATTGGTTCCATATTAGTTTGTTTATTAGATGTATCAAACACAGTGATGAAACAGTATTATTTACTGGATGACACAGTTTCGAACACAATCTAGTACTCTTCATGATCATATCTTGAATTATAATCACAGAACTTTGAAACTTGACTTTTATAGTTTTCTTTGTTCTCGCCTATTTTTCGTAGGTGTAGTAGAATTTTGCAGATGGCCGTCTGGGACAGGTCTTGAATCATTCCTATTACACGTATTCGCAGTTGATTCGAGAAAGTCAAAGCTCTCTACCTCAACGGTCTGCCTCTGTGTTTTCTTGTCTTTCTGCGTTACAGGTCCGATGGTATCGTATCGTACCGTTGTCGTTGCTAATAGCGAATAGAACAGTAGGAAGTTCGTCAGCACACACTACCAAGTATATTAATGGTCATGCCAAATACCAGCTCATTGAAAATTTAGCCAACGGCTTATGAATTCTAACTTTTGTCACTTCATGATTTTTAGCGCCACCTCCAGCGAGTATTAGTATTTTTCTTCACACACTATCTCATGGCCCCCACTGGTCACAACTTCTAACCAAATGACTGAAGTTGGAATTCATAAGCCATTAAATTCCTACACAAATGGCTGAATAGTCAGAGAGCTCATCTCGTAACGTGAATGTCTTGAGTAGGATCCCTGTTGGAGTCACTAGCGTGGAATAACCTGAAGAACCTTAAACTGGGATGAAGCAGTTATCGAATATTCCTTGGTCTCTGAGCGGTTTTCTAACTGTTATCAATTCATGATCAGACTTGAAACCAATGAAATCCCAACAAAAGGTATCACCTGCGAATTGATTTTATCATTATGTTTTTTGCAGTTTTTTAAATATTTCTAAATATTTACTTTATTCAGCAAACTAACCTGTTGTTTGTTTTTGTTGTTCCCTTATGCCTTTCAGCCTTACGACCCAATAGTTGTTCGTCAAAAACGCCATTCAAAGTATAATCAGTTCACTAGTCTGTCAGACAGCAAGCGACATTATACCAGTAGAAGGCTACACCATATTTCTGATGACAACTCCAAAGAAATGACAGTACTAAAGCACAAAGCAATGAATTCATTAAAAAGCAGTAATAATAATAATAATAATGAATGTTATCCTGAACAGATGGTCAGAACACCGCATGACCACAATCCATTAAGTTGTTGTCCAAGCAACAGTAGTGTAACTGTTGCATCGACTGAGAATTCTAAACACCAAACAGATTGTACGGATAGTCAACCAGTAGTAGTTGTAGACAATGAAGATGACAATGATGAAGGTACAGCAAAGAGGATGAAGAATCAGCGGAAATCACTGGAAACGTTTGATTTTCTTAAAATGCCTGATATCTATGAACAGAATGTAAATGCTGCAAGAAGATTGAAAAGTGAAGTAAGCTATGCAAAGTACAAAAGAAAATGCCAGTTGCGATTACTTATATTAATGAATAGTTTATTTAGTGGGGCATATGGTAAAGCAGATTTTATACAAAATGCTACTGGTAAGTTTTGTGTGAAAATACTGCTACTTTTTTTTCTTAAGCATAAATATTCGTTTATTTTTATATGAATTAATATTCCGCCTTCTTGTTAGGTGTTGAGTACTAGATAAACAAATATACGTCGTTACTAGTTACTGACTAGTGTCCAATCAAAATTATCCAATACAGTCAGTCCTACAGGAGGTCAATCGTGAGCCAGCCTGAATAGCCCAGGAGTAACACGTCTCTGACAGCAGCACTCACTGGGTGACTCGGGTGCAAACCTCAGAAAAGATATGAGTTCCTTCAAGGTTGCAGATACGCTTTGCTGACCAGTGAGTGTCAACTAGTACGAAACCTGGGTCTAGGCAGGGCTTCCTGCCGACTGCCTTCAACCATCTAACACGAATAAAGAAAGATACGTCGTACTGGGAATAAATGAATGTCACCATAACAAAAGAAGATATTAGGTATGCAACTGATATCTTCCACTTCCATACTATCGAATTGGTCGATAGGGAAACTTTATACTCATCAATATAACCCCGAGCTTGATTCCTATCAGATATTCAGAAACGTTTTCTTGTTGTTTTTTTATTATAGCTTGATTCCACACCGTATTTTTGGTACAAGTATGGAATTTTCAGCATGTAATGTCGTTAGCCCAAATTTTGCAGGCCGATCACTGATATCAGATGTGCGTTGGCAGGGGATCGAACCACGGACCATGTGCATGGTCGGCGAGAGTCCTAATCGCTGTGCCACCTACGCACATGGTACAGTGTGATGATTCGTTTTCCCTAAGAAAAAACAATTTGAGGGAATTTTCATGGTATTTGGGGGTAATATATGAGTTTTGGAAAAGTGTGGAGCAGAAGTTTAACATTGATTTGTCCCCAAATTATCTTTAGAAATTCTAAATCGCCCGCCCCCCGCTCAAATATTTCACTTGGGTTTAGTCACTGTAACTGAAGTTTAAGCATACTAAAAGCAACACAGTTTTGTATCTCCGACTTTTTACACTGCTATCGTGTATTAATATTAACATTTATAATAATAATCAACTTATAAACTCTGGAAGTTTTTTAGTACTTTAATGCTTCCACGAATATTATTATTATTGTTTTCTTTAATTCCTAGAGGAACATAGGGCTTCAGTCCTGCGTCTCCATTGCGTTCAGTTCTCTGCTAGAGTCTCCACCTGGCTCCAAGTCTGCCCACACGTTCTCATCTCCTCTTCACATGACGTCCTCCAAGTTACCCTTGGACGACCAACTCGCCGCTTCCCTTTCGGGTTCCACTAGAGCAATGGCTTGTCTAGTGATGTCACTTGATGGTTTCCACAAATATACTCCATACTATATAATCAGTATATGCTGACTAATTTACCGATATTCTTTTAACTCATGTTTCTACGCTTCAATAACAATTTGAAAGAAGTTTACACTTTCACTTATCTAGGAAGCATCATTTAAACTTCAGGCAGAGAATCTCAAACCAAACCAGAATCGGAAAGGTCAAGTAGACTTCCATTAATCGGAAATGAGTTTAAAAAAATCTACTGCATTTACTATAAGGAGCGAAATTTATATTTTCAATACTAATGTCAAATCAGTCAGTTCATCGATATGGTTCAGAAACATGGCTCGTCCGTGACAAAAGCCATTTGCAAGAGAATAGAAATCAACTGCTTTTGCAGGCTGATTACTAAAGATCAAGTGGCGGGTGAGAAAGGATCAAAAGTAAGGAACTCTTTAGTACAGCAAATCAAATAACAACCTATTGCCCGAAAAATATACAGAACGAAACTGAGATGGATTAGATACTCACTGAAGGGAGTGTCGAATGATATCGTGCACCAAGCCATCGCTTAAGAGGAATACAAATAAGGAACGAAGAGTTGGTCGTTGGTTGGTCTGATGGTGACATGGGGGAGATCGTGTGGGAAGGAGATGAGAGCCTATGGGCATCCATGGAGTCGGCTAAAGAGGAATTCCGAGAACACGACAAAGTGAAGATGTGTTGATGAAGCATTGTGCTCTACCAAGAACCTAAAGTAAACATAATAATTGATTTGATAGAAGAGAGTATTGTGATAGCGTAAAGCTAAATCAAGCCTCCAAATGCTAACGGCTGTCAGCTCAAGATATTGACACAAAAACAACCAATCACGTTCAAGGTCACCCGCCAGGAGAGATGACTAATAAACTCGTGGAGAAATCTAATAGCTCACTTCCTCAAATTAAAGTATGCGCTGAAGATGTTGCTTAGTAGGGCAATGTAAGCTTTGCAAATAAACTATCCAGCTAGCTCAGGGAACACAACTACATCAAAAACATTACAGTTATTTAAATATAATCTCCACAGTATTAGCTTATTTAAATTCCAAGGCATGACATAAACGTTAATTCATTGTAGACAGTATACTAGAATTCTCGCCAGCCAAGTAAGAGATCGGCGTTTGATTTCTTGACAAGACTATAGTAGACCGAATATAGTTTCCTAGCTAGTATGAAGCCCAGAAAAGCGGGAATTACTTGGTGTAATTCTAGCAATCTGGCCTCTAACAAATAAACACCCTTTCTTGGCTGCAACTTCAAAGCTTCGAGGTGCATGCTTCACTCTGAACATAAAAAGACCGAAACAGAAGCCTTATTGCTTAAAATCCTTTTTTATTACAATGAGTTTCTCTGAACCTCTTATCATTTTAAACTAAATTACTTAAGTGATTCATTTTTCTTAAGAAGAAAAGAAATCACACCTTAGGGATGTTGCGTAATGAAAATGAAAACAACACAGTGCAGATTAAATAAAGTAAAATTTCAAGAGGAAGTAATTAAGAAAAAGACAAAAAAACAAACTGTGTTAAACTATGATAAATTACTTTATTTATACTGATACTCAAACTACTCTGTTGTTCAACTTTGAATTAACTAAATTAAAGACCATTTCTTTACTGTTTCACTGCATTGTATTTCATTAGATTAATACATTTTGCTTAACACTGTTGTCAAGGAACTTAACCCTAAGTTCCCAATTATTTGCGAAGACGCTCCGAATCGACAATTATACTAGGTACGATTATCGACTTTAACTCTTAAACACAAGGACCAATAAGAAATTGTATTGTTCGGCAGTTAAAGTCAATATTCTGTACAAAGTCTATAAACAAAAGTGTCTTTTACAAGGAATGTATTGTACTTTTATTCGTATTTTTTCGTCTTCTTCCAAATTGTACACGACTGAATCATTCGAGCCATCGAGTTGCCCGCCAATGGCGATCAAGGCCAATGAACCAACGTTCAATGCTCACATTCATTTACAACTGTTACTTACTTTGTAAAGGAGTATTGTAGGCAAACAACGTTGGTTTGAGTGAACTTTGAATATACTAGACAAAGTGATTCCTCTGAGTGGACACTAGGTAGCATCTAGTGGCTTACATCTAGTCCTTTGTCCAGTGTGGACTTTTCTGCGGATAGCCTCTAACCATCTAACAATAATAATAATTCAAAGTGTATCATGATGGCGCGCCATTTCGCATACTGATCACTTTCCAAACTTCATTTATAGAATTCACTCTGCATCAACACCAAGGACTAGACGTTTGACACTAGTTAACTTGTTACCTAGTGTTCAATAAAAGTATCTATTACAGTCTTACAGGTGGTGAATTGCGAACCAACCCAAATAGCTCCTCAGTGGTAACGTCTCTGACTGCAGCACTCACTGGATGACACAGGTTTGAATCTCACGAGGGACATAGGTTCCTTCGAGGTTACAGATACGCCTTGCTGACAACTGTCAGTAAACACGAAACCTAGGTGCAAAGCTTCCGGCTGACTGTTTCCAACCATCTAATAGCAAAGTAATTCCTATTTGAAATTTTAGCAGTTTTTATTTAATGTCTTTAGGAATGATCTTTTAAGAATGTGGGGATTCCTTCTTTAAGATTTTGATGGCTCTATATATATATATATATATATAAAACATGATGTATAAGTCAGGAACGTTGCATGTTCATTGTTAGATAAGTTGCCAACCTCATACATCGTCCAGGTTGGATTCCTAGCCGACGCAATCCTAAACCTCGTTCAGACGGCGATGAGCCCAGTAAAAGGAGAAAGCTGCATGTGAGGTGAGTAAGCTCATCACTGCTGAAACTTTAAAACTCCAGCTTGAAGCCCTATGTTCCACTCGCAACACGAAGGAATGAATGATGGATGTAAGAGTCGAAGTATTCAATGAAGCTATGCCATTCATTGATTTGTGAAAAGTATGAGGAATTCGTTGCCCAGATTATAAAACTTATGCAATATGTAATTTTATATCCAAGGTCTGAAAAATGTTAACAGTGTTCAGAGTTCTTTCCTCTGAGTTCCAAGTGGGACATAAGGCTTCAGGCTTTGTGAGTATTTAGTAACAAGGCAACATCGCTAGTCCCAAGCCCAACGTTTCTTTTTTTCCGAGCTTACTACCGGTTGGTTAACCTAGGCGGCATTTAGGAGTCCATCAGGTGACAATGGAACCTGATAATTCTCTCACTGAACCACCGAAGCATGAGGCGTTATAAACCCAATTATGGAATGATGTTTATCCTGGGAAATCCTGGAAAGTTTAGATGTGGGACTAACAATCGTGCTTTGTAGAACAACACCCTTCATCTCTATGGAAACCTTAAGACACACTCACAAAAATATAATGACAATAATCAGCCATTAAAACTGAACTGAATTTTCAGTTCATTTGCTAGTAATAACTGCTTGAAAAATTTATTTCGTATTGCTAATGAAGTAATTTCATGTATGATAATCTAAAAGGTTAAATTTAATTATTTCATGAATCTGAATTATCTTTTCGATAACTTCATCATCAGGTAGCTTCTACAGTTATATACACACATAATAGTGAATGACTTAGTGTTATTAACAACAACATTAATGTTGTTTAAATAAAGTCGAATCAATAATAATATCAATAGATTACAGTTTGATAACATCAACATAAAGATATAAAAAATGTCAGAGAAATTAGGAAAAATAATAATAGCACAATTTATGAATTTATAGTCTCCACTGAAGGTCAGCCAGGGTAGTAGTAGTGGCTGGCTGGACTTGTTTCTTCTGCACATAGATCACTGGTTGTGTTAAGAGGAATCACGATAGTCTCTGCTGTTTGGGCTATGCTGTAGGTAGCTGAAAGTTTTTGGCAATTTATTTGGAACTTAGTAGATGATGGAGAAGGAATCCACAATATTAGCTTTGTGACCGGTTTCGACTAGGAGGTCTAACATCGAACTGTTGATGGCTTTCACTACACCATTATTTAGCCACAACACTGGTAGACGTTCCGGAGTGAATGCGGAAAGTCAAGTTCCTAAAGCAACGGGAAATATGACTCGCTCCACCACAAATGCAGTTGAATTGGTAGATACAATTAGAAGCAGTTAGTCTAGGTACATTATTGTTGTTAATAACACTAATTCATTCATTCACTATTATAGATGGATATATAACTGCAGAACCTAATGATGAGGAAGTTATCAGAAAGAATATTCTTTGATGAGTTACCATTTTTTGTAAACATTTTAATAGGCATTTTTGATCATTTAGAATCTGAATAAAATAAATGCAAACTACGCTTTAAAGAACATGATTATCTATAAATACTAGTCAGTTAGATGTAACATAATTGAAAGAATTCAGTATAGCTCGGTTAAAATTGATAGTGTGAAGTCACGATCCCTGTTATAAGGAATAGAAGTATTATAGCGGAATAGGGAGAAAAAAATTAAATTAAAATATCAAGATTCATAACAACCACGCATGAAACTCTGAAATAAATTAGGTTCATTGTAGTTTCAGTGACCAAACAGACATCTGTATACTAAGTTCAGGATTTAACATGTGCATTGGCAGGAACCAACAGCTTGTGGCGTTTGAATAAGTCTGATTCATACTCCATTTGGTAAGATTCCTATCTGCTCTGTTTATATGATTCTGAAGTTGGTTTGCAAGTCCCCTTGGTGTCTAGAATCGATCAGATTTTCTATAAAAGAGCTGCGAAAGATGTTTTTCTCCTATGTAAAACCATTAGGGTAGATGTTCCGACATTTATCCTGTCAGTTATGTCACCTCACCAAACTTACTTTTGTGATTCTACTTCAAGTTTCTATCCGGTATAATGTAATTGTTATCTGGAACTTAGAATTTTAATGACACACGTTCTGAAACCTCCCTTTTGTTGCTTTAAAAATGTACCATATATGGTTAGAATCACTTTTCCACAGGCACAGTTAGACATTGTACTGCTTCAGTCACTGATTTTTAGGATAAATGGCTATATTGAACTACTGCGGATTATAAATTATGGGTGATTAACATATTTGTTGGAGAGGGGGGGGGAGACTGTCGAATGACAACACTTATCAGGCAATCCCTCGAGTGCAACCCAAATATTATTATTATTCCCTTGGGTTCCAAGTGAAAAATATGGGTGGCTTCAACAACACATCTCCACTTTCTTCTATTCTCAGCCATCCTCTTCTGCTGGGTCGTCGATTTCTCACAATCTCTTATCTCTTCCAACTCGGATGATCTCTTCCATGTCACCCACACAACAACGACACACTCGTCGATTCGCATTTGAATTCCACTCGAGCAATGGCCTGTAATGAGGCTCTCGCCTGTTGGTTTGTTCGCACAGTTTCTTGATACTAATTTTTCCTGGCCATTTGATCTTCAACATGGGGCAAAGGCAGCTGTTGATTAATTTCGCCAGCCTGTTGGAAATCCTTTTCGTTACACGCTGGCCAAGTTTCTAACCCGTATGGAAGGACTGACTTGACATTGGTGTTCAAAATGCGAATCTTCTTCTTTATGCTGAATTAGTGCAGAAGATTTCCGAACTGGTTTCAGCGTGATGAAGACGTATCTTGCCTTTCCGATTCTGACTGGCTTCGACATCTTCATCCATTCCAGATGTCTGTAGTTGAAATGATGCTTCCTAGCCAGATAAGTAAAGGAATTAACCTCTGTTAAATCTCCCCTTAATGGGAAATGACAATCAGCGAGTGGGTCGGAGAGTGAATGAAATTGACGAGATCGTGCAAGCAGTTCATGAAAACTTAGGAGCAGTTATTGAGCCAGATAAAACAAACGACCCTCGAAAACAGAATTAAGTGACGATGTGCTCCTGAAGGCCTATTTTTCACTCAGAACCAAAGGGTGTTATAACAATATTGATAATAATAATCTTTTTTTAATCTGATGATATTAGATAGTCAGAGGCAATCGGCAGGAAGCCTTGGCCACACCTAGGTCTCGTGCTAGTTAGCACTCATCAGCAAGGCGTATCTGAAACCTTAAAGGAACTAGAATGGTGGCCACATTGCAAACCTAACTGATAGAATTCAGTCTGTACCAAAGATAGGACTAGACACGTAACACTAGTTATTAGTGTTCAATCAAAGCTTTTTAATCATTGCATTTTTTATTCCTGTTCGTTCCCATTGGAACACAGGACTTCAAGCTAGAGGCCTGAAGTTTCAGTAGCAGTGGTATGTATTTTTACGGGATGGGGTTGACAGAGTCAAGCCCAACCTTTCCTCTTTACCAGTCTCATTACTGACTCAGCGAGTGCGTCCAGTGGCCGGAGATCGAACCACGAAAGATACGAGGTGTTGTTAGCGAGCATTCTATCGCCGTGCTTCCGACGAATCATTGCATATATATGCATATATAGCACTCAGCATCAAAAATAAGATCCGGATTTTCAACTCCAATGTGAAGTCAGTGCGACTATACGGATCAGAGACTTGCACTGCGCGTCATAAAGAGCATCTCAAACAAACTACAGACCTTCATTAACAGCTGTCTTTGCTCAGTACTCAAGATCAGATGGCCAGAAAAAATCAGCAACAGGGATCTCTGGCAATGAACGAACCAACTCAGCAGGAACCGATTGTGAAACAAATAGGCAGGAAGAAATGGAGATGGATTGGCCATACTCTGAGGAAACCATCAAGTGACGTCTCTAGACAAGCCCTTGAGTGGAACCCGAAAGGGAAGCGGCGAGTTGGTCGTCAGTGTGAGGGTGGGTGACTTGGAGGAGGTCATATGAAGAGGAGATGAGAACGTGTGGGCAGACTTTGAGCCAGGTGAAGACTCTAGCAGAGAACCGAACGCAATGGAGACGGTTGGCTGAAGCCCTATGTTCCTCTAGGAATTAAAGGAAAGAATAATAAATAATAATATGCATATACTACTTTTCATCTTTCCTCCTATTTTTTCTTGCCTTCTTAAACTCTAGAATCTTCATCAGATAATCAATTACACAAATCAAGTGAATACATATTTCAAAAATTATTCGGTCCACTGAGTAAATATCTACGTCTTACTAAACAGCATACATATCATAATAGAAATATGATATTAAATCGACTTAAAATCTATTTACAGTATAATATGTCAGCTGAAGCATTTCTTAGTATCTACTTCAATCCACCGAATGAATTCATCTCACTACACTACTGTCATCTCTCTTCGAGCATTACTCATAAAACTTGCAGTCAAACTGACAAGCATAAAATTGCTACAAATAACATACATTCATGGAAATGCTGGAGAAGAGAATCACAAGCTTCTGGTGAGAGTAAATTGAACAAAGCCTCGCTTAACAAATCTAATATTAATTCAGATTCAGATAGACAAATATTTCAAACCTGGAAACTACGACTATGTGATCCATTGAGAAATGCTTCAGTATATGATGGTTTCCGCTTTGAATTAATACGTTCAAATGTTAAGTTATTTTGTTGTGTTAAACAATGCACTTTATTTGAATTGATTCAAGCTAGTTTACCACCGGCAGCATCATGGTGGTCATTTGGTTTCCAATATGAATATAATCATAATAATCATATCCTACTACCGTCGTCTACGGTTGAGACGTGTATTGGTAGTTCAGAGAATACTGCTGAAATCAAACTATAAGACGAAAACAGAGACAGAAATGTCTGTCTGTGTGTGTGGGGGGGGGTGTATATGTGGTTTATGAACAGCATTTTTACTTGTTAAAAAAAATATATTTTTACTTCTCTCTTATACTATATGACTATGGTGTTTTGCATTTCTATACAAAGATAAATTATTTGATTTCATTTCTTGTGTTCTTTTATTCTCTAAACATTACACACTGAAAGAATCGAAACATTTGAAGCTGTTGAAGTCTTTCAGGTCGAGTGTGAGAACAAATATGTGCCAGTGATAGTGGCTGAAGATGATGCTTAAGTTACGAGCTGGGGAAAAGTTACAATTCATGGGTCAGTGGCTGAATCGTGTATGGATTGTAGCCGGAAGATCCTGGGCTCGAACCCTGGCGATGGGTGCGTACTGATGATGAGTCATAAAGTAGTATGAAACGGCTGTCCACTACTCCTCGCTAGTTTTTCATGATTTTCCAACGCTAATATCAGTCCGTGATCGAACTCAAGACAAGTGAGATACCTAGAAATTAACTCTTCAGAAGAGAAAAACGCAGACATCGTAAATGACTGTGTGTATTACGTAACATTAAGACTGGCAGTCGCTCCATGGATATCGCAAATTTACAGTAGTTAGTAGTTGATGGGCTCACCACTGGATCTTTTCCAAGTAGTTGAATAGTCAGCAAACTCATTTTGTAACCTAAAGGTCCTCAGTTCGATTTCTGATCGGGTGATGGGTGAAGAGTCGCAAATAAGGATGAAACAGTTGTCTAGTATTCCCTGTTAATTTTTATTGATTCTCCAACTGAAGTTAGCTTGTGACCAATCTTGAAAGTGAATTTTTTAGTAGAATAATTGAAAAAGCAATGGATGCAGTGTTTAGAAACACTTTGAAAATATTCTCATGAATTAGTGTGCACGGATTCTATTAGTTTCAGGTTCGACCGCGGATTGAAATCAGTTAGAAAACCATTGAAAATAAGCACTGGAGTACTGGACAGCTGATTCGTCCTAGTGTGTGTGACACATTGTCAGTATGCACCCACCACCAGGGTTCGAAACCAGGACCTTCCGGTTACAAGGTAAGCTTGTAGACTATTCATCTACTGAGACCGAATCCAACGGCTAGCCCATAGATTGCACCTTCTACTGATTCGCGATCCCGGGTTCGAAACCCACTTGGTGCGTACTGCCAATGAATCTGAAACTAGGATAAAATAACTGTCCAGTAATCCCTGGTTTTAGTGGTTATTTAATTGATATCAATCCGTAGTCTAACCTTAAACTTTTAAAATAGGAGCTTTCTTTATTAAAAACACGTTACATCATGTTTATTATTTATACGCAAGCAATAGTAATCTCTTAACAGACTGTTAAAATTTGGATAAGGTTATTAAAAACAAAGTTTATCTCAAAGTGTTGTGATTTATTTGAGCAATGCATTTCGAATAATATAACCGTATTGTTTGCTGATCAGTTCACTTCACATGAAAAATAAAGAAAACTGATCGGCCAGTTAAAATAAACAAAATGTGATAAATATTTATTTACTGCAATTTTGTTTTCTCTCGTTGATTAACAGGAACGGAATGTCAGACGTCTGCCGACAAGTTGACTTCTAGTTCGGATGGACACTCCGCATTTGAAACAATGACTGCTGAGTTCGAGTCTCACTGGAAATACCATAATTCACTGGGATTGCATGTAAATCCGGGTGAGGAGTCCAAAAAGGGACGAAATGCCTATCCTAGATTCGACTGCTAGTCACCATGGGTAATTTAAGAATAAGAAGGATGATAATTAACTCTACTCATTGCTAATGTAATCAAATATAGATCAGGAAGGTAGGTTAAGTGTACACCTAGTGGGTAGGGGTTAATTCTACTGATGGCTTTCGCTTCAGATTAATGCTGATACCTTTGCGAAACGGCATGACTCCGGTTTTTCGATGACTAACAGTATTAGTGTCCGCATTAAATTAGACTAATTATTTTTCTATTGTAGAGTAATTTGATTTGGATATCTTTCTATAGAAGAGCGAAGACTATAGGTGTTGGAACCCATTGACCTGTGAACCGGTTCAAAATCTCCATAGGATATCCCTTTTTGACGTATAAATCCTGAATCCTCCTAACTAAGAATTCAACTAAGCCTCTCTTGTATTGTTATGGACAGAAACTGTGACAGTTTAAATACTGTCCTGTCTAAATGGACTTTTTATCAGTCGAAAAGAGACAAGTGCAAATTTTAGAGTTATTAGATATGAAAATTTATAGTAATAAATAGACTACAGAAAACATAAAAAATGCCGCATCCGATTGATACATAATTTATGAAAACTCAGCTAATTTTGCTGTCAAATGTATATCATTAAATTCATTTTTGAGTGTCAAAAATTATTTTTACAACTTGTGGAACTCAACGGACCGGTGTAGCTGTTTTATATTTAGATTGAACTGCTTAGCATTAGCTGCTTCGATTACAAAGTTAAATGCCTAAAGAGATGATGCCAAACGATCCTCAAACAAAATTAACTATCCAGCCTGAGTTTTCACTTGGAAGACTTCTTATTTTAGGTCCAACCAAACTCAATTCCCTTCCACATAATTGTTAGACAGAGGGGTTCTTGGTTAGTTTCTTAAAATGAAGACACTCCTTGTAGCTTAATTTTCCTAGTGAATAATCTGATCTTCAGCCCCAAACTAGTGAAGGCAGAGCTGTTGATGACAGTCTTCAGCTAGTTGGATAGAAGTAACACAGTTACACGTCACTGTTTGATCCTTAGTTGACTCTTACAGTTCAACCCCACAAATGTTCCGTGTATTTCCAGCAGTGTTTTCTAACATGCATTGAGTTTTATCCTAGCCAAATAGTGTTACAAAATTAAACTCCACTGGCTCCTTATTCAAGCAGTGTTTACTACTTCAGTTACTTAAAAGTGGTATCAGTTTTAAAAATTATCAGTAGGTGTTTCAGCTTGAACACAGAGTACTCCTTCGACATTCCCCTCGATCCCATTATTTTTTGTGTGTGGAAGATACCTAGGTGATCATTATACTGTGGGTCAGTTTACTCACAGCTGCCTCACCACTGTGAGATATGACTGCTAAATGTTGGAAGCATGCAAAATAATAGGAGTTTTACGATAAATATTTAACTTTTAACTTTTCATGTTAGGCGCAGTGACATAGCAAATGGTAAAGAAATCAGACGTATTATTTGGTTAGGAGAATAAGTCAATAAAGGGTGACTTTAAACTATAGCAGACCAAAACGAAACCACTGAACTAACAGATTAATGACCTAGAGCAACCAACCAGAAGAGTCCTTAATACGTAAGTACAGTTAGGGATTTTCAAGAGTTGGTTTGTGACGATTAGATTTGTTTTTTCAAGTTTGCCCACGGATTGATATCAGTTGGAGAACCATTGAAAACCAACACTGGAGTAATGAACAGCTGTTTCATCCTAGTTTGGGAATCATCGGCAGTACGCACTCACCACTGCAGGGGTTTGAACCCAGGACCTTCCGGCTACAAGAAAAGCTCATATATCATTCAGCCAGTGGGACCCGATTCAATGTCCAGCCCATGAATTCTAACTTCTAGGATGAAACAGAGTGCGTTGGTGGCACGGCGGTTTAATACACGCTAACCTCACCTCACATGGTTCGAGGTTCGATCCCTAGCCACTGGACGTACTCACTTACCTCACTAAGCCAGTAATGAGGCTAGTAAGGAGGAAAGGTTGGTCACGAGTCTAGCAACGCCATCCAGTAAAAATAAATACCACTGCTATCAAAACTTCAGGCCTCTAGCTTGAATTCCTATGTTCCAGTGGGAACGTAAAGGAAGAAAAACAAAGAAAAAGAAGGATGAAACATCTGTCCAGTACTTCAGTGCTGTTTTTCAATGGTTCTCTAACTGATGCCAATTCGTGATCAAACTCGAAAAAATAATTAAAGATGCTGTACTCGAACTACGTAGCAGATTTCATCCCGATCTAGTATTTAATTACTGTTTGAACAGCTGGTTCATAGGAAGGAAGAAAACGTGTAGATGTGCAGGTGTGATGCGTTTGCAAAGATACATCGGGTCCATTGATGAATTTGTGTACAGGTACAAAGACTGCTGAAGTAGGAAATCAGTTCAAAACAGTATGCCTTACTTTTCTTAGTTTGTGAAGTCACCCAAAAAAGAGGAACAGAGAGGTGGATGGGTGGGTCAAGAAACACGATGATTTACAGTAATCTCAGCGAATTTATGAACATAAATTGGTTTGGCCTAACTATGAGGACTCTAGTGAGAAATTAGGAGGTTTTTCTGAAACAAATATAGGAACGTTATTCCATGCAACTACTTTCTAACACTACATAGATTTTATATAAACGTGCTTTTTTCAAATTACGCACTTTTACTTTGGACGCATCGGATTGGTTGATAGGAATTTGTTAGGATCTTTGATAGGTAGTTTTACATTGGGCTCCTGTAGTTTACAGTTATGAATCTTCGTTGGAACAAGTGCTAAGTATACGAAACCGCGATCTTCATTAGAAATACAATGATATATATATATATATTAGTCAGTAACTAGTGTAATGTGTCTAGTCCTATCTTCGGTGCAGAGTGAATTCTATCAGTCAAGCTTGCAAACCTACGTCCAAGGCTTCCTGCTGATTGCCTCCAACCATCTAATGTAAACCTGATATCAATTCATGAAGACAATGACATTTGGCCTGAATTACCGTATGGATACTCAAATAGCTTATTTTGAATCCTCCGGATGATTGGATATCCTTGATAAGACAGTGATAAATGAAGATGCAAACATACTTCCTTTGCATCAGTTTTGCAACTATTTTCTCTCCTACATATCTCAATCCATTGCATCTCAGTTCTCGCTTTTTACGTTTACAGTTACGCAGTGGCCTGCTTAAACTACTGCGCAACGAGAAATTCCATCTATCAAAATTCTTTACACTTTTTTGAAATTCTTATTGTTTTAATCATATAAGCATATAAAATGGTCACTAAATGGCCTTGCGCGCATATTTAATCAGCTTTCAACAAAACACTGTACAATTCTCAAAGGAAATAAAAAAAAAAATCTATTGGTGGCGAAGTTCAACAATAGCGTCTTAGGAGTGCGAACGTTCAGATGACCTTGAACGCTTGCTAGTCGTTGGTTGAGAAAAGTTACGATTATTCTAGCGCAAAAATGAACGCTGTTCATCTGCTCAGATGCAAATTTCACCGAGATCACGTATTTCAATACTGTCTGGATAATGGATTGATAGGACGTTCTCGTATATGTAGCTGTTGTGCTTCAGTGAACCTGCAGCTGTATTCACAGGTCATTGATGGATATATATTTAGATGCATGGATTGTAGGAAACGAACAAGTGTTCATACTGGTAAGTGACACTCTGAGTTAATTGTCTTCTAGGAGCTTTCTTTGAAGAATCGGAACTTTCTTTGACGAATATACTGTTCCTGTGCCATTACTGGATTTTGAAGTCCGGTGTGAGGTCAGCTGCCGCTCAGACAGATAATACGTTGACGTCTACTGTGCAGTGGTTCCAATTTTGTCGAGATTTAGCATCATGGAAAATGAACAGTATTACACAAGTGTTGGGAGGAGTCAGTGTTGTCGTTCATATCGCTGAAACGGTGCTTATAAAGAAGAAATAAAATCGCGACCATGCTAGAGCTAATAACGTTTGAGTATTAGGAATTTACGAAACCCAAATTCGGAAAGGATTTATTGAACTTATTCCAGACAGGAGTGCCGACACTCTTCTCCCTATTATTCAGAGACTCGTTTTGCCTGGCACTACCATACACACGGATGAATGGGCAGGATATAACTGATTATCGGATTTAGGATATATACACCACCGAGTTAACCATTCTGATGATTTTGTCGATCTCAGAACCGGTACTCATACTAATTCAATAGAAGGTTTCTGGGGAAGATTAAAAAATAGAATAAGAGCAATAAATGGCTCTCAAAACCAAGTTATTTTTAGTCACCTAGATGAATACATGTATAGAAATTGGTTTAATTTAAAAACTGACACTCCCCATTATAAGTGGGACATATTTTTTACCTCATATTAGAGAAAAATACCCTGTTTAATGTTTTTTCATTTTTTAGTGCAAAAATCCTTCATTTTTCTGATTGGTCAACTCAAGGTCACTCGTGCGTTCGCATCCCTTGGGACGCTATTTTAGAACTTTGCTCTACTAGTTTGATTCTCTCTTCAACATGTGGCAACACTACGTCACATCATACACTTCAGATTATTACTTTAAATGTAAATCCTGTCTGAAAGTGGAAACATTTTGGAAATAAATACACTGAAAATGTCTGTATTATAAGTTCGCATATTATCTGAGATAAAGCTTTATTATTATTCTTTTTATTATTCTCCTTCGAAGCATGACGGCGTGAACCGACGCAACAAAAGAGTTCTTTGGATTCAATAATGTTATTTGTTATTCTATGTGTCTTAACACATAATAAATGATGCATAGCAGTGAATGTTAACAATGCCATTTTGTAAAGCATCTGAAGTTTAGACGTAAACAAACAAGCTTGTAACAAGCCTAATACTGCCATGTTGAATAAAATAATTAAAAATTAGGCATCCATCAGTGATTTGGGTTTTCAAACATTCTAAAATTCTTTTCCGAAAGTACAACTAACCTTGTTTTTATCAGCATTCCTTTCTACTTACCTCCAAACACAATCACATACTGGCTTTTAACCTAAATGCAAGATAATTAACCAACTGGAACAAGTGATTACGTCACTGATTCCATCTGGAGAATACTTTCTTCTCCAGTGATAACATACCAAACATATGTATCTTTAAAGATAAAGCTAACATATGTGATTGAGGAAAAAAACAAGTAACGAAAGAGAAAGAGAGAGAGACGTAGTATTTGTGTGAATCTACTAGTTATCTAATATTATATGTAGCAAGACAAATTTCCTCTTCACTGTAGCCTATATTTCCAAGTATTGGTTTTGCAGGGATTTTGTTTGATTGGTTGAAGGATTTCACCATGTGCTGAGATCGATCAGAGAATCTCTGAAAAACCTAGGAGTATTGAACAGCTGTTTCGTCAACCTAGTTTGGGACTCCCCAACAGTACGCACCCACCGCCAGGGTTTGAAGCCAGGACCTTCTGGTTACAAGGCGAGCGAGCTCGTAGACCATTGAGCCACTGGGACCCGATCCAATGGCCAGCCCATGAATTCTAACTTCTGCCAATTCATGACATAGCGCGACCACTTTGCAATCTGCAGAAGTTAGAATTCATGGACTGGCCATTAGATCGAGTCCCAGTGGCTCAATGGTCTACGAGCTAGCTCGCCTTTTAACCGAAAGGTCCTGGGTTCGAACCCCTGAGGCGAGTGCTTACTGATGAAGAGTCCCAAACTAGGACGAAACAGCTCTCCTGTAGCCTTTATTATTTGGACTTATAACGTTTAAAAATATTTTATTTAAATCGGTAGCAGTTGAAGAATAAGTGACGTCATGAAGTTTCACAAAATGGCTAAAACTTTAACGCTGGTGACATCATTCTAAAAATATACAATGATATTTACATATCATGAGAATAAAAGAGAATTTACATTATGATACTTGTGGGGGTTTCGAATTCATGGGAACTGTTAAATTCCTGTCATGAACTGAACATCAGTTGGATATATCATCTCAAAGCACCAGGGGGCACCGGTGCTGGACAACTGTTTTGACCACCTAATTTGGGACTCTTCAACAGTGATTACTATACCAACGTAAAGTGAATGCTCATCAACGGCATTGATGAGGTCAGTGCCATATCACGAGTTGTGAAAGTTAGAATTCAGGGGTAATTAAATCCCTTCCCAAGTGGCTGAACGGTCAGTGAGCTTGGTCTCATAACCTTAAGGTCCCGAGTACGATTCCTGAGGGAGCCGTGAATGTGAACTGATGAAAAGTCCCAAACTATGAGGACGAAACAGCTAATCCAGTGATCCTTGGCTTTCAATGACCTCTGAGAAAAATCTAATAACTGAAATAAAGATAATTAACACAATTTTGAAGGCGAGAGATTTAGAATGGATGAATTACAATGATTTTATAGGTTATTTAGCTTACTTTACGATTGTACAGCTTATGATAGTGAATCGTTGAAAAGAAAATTTTCTCCACTGTTTCCATCTTTATCTTATGACTCAATATTTGAATATTCCCTTCATTATGTACTTCGCTTTATTTATGCAGGAGAAAGTGGAGATGGATTGGACACTCGCTGAGGAGGCCACTGGGTGACATCGCGCGTCAGGCCGTCGAGTGGAACCCGAAAGGGAAGCGGCGAGTGAGACGTCCAAGGGTGACATGGAGGAGATCGTGTGAAGAAGAGTTGAAACAGTATGGATTAACATGGATGCAAGTGAAAAGTACAGCAGAAGACAGAAGCAAATGGAGGCGTGCAGTTGAAGCCCTATGTTCCACTAGGAACCCAAGGGAACAATAATAATAATAACTAGTGTCATGTGACTAGTTCTTTGTTCGGTGCAGACTGAATTTTATCAGTCAGGTTTACAAAGCGGCCACTATGCTAACTGGCTCGCGATCACGATGCACTCTGAATTGTTGTTACTAGATGGTTGGAAGCAATCGGCAGAAAGGCTTCAACTAAGCTTTCACGCTTATTGGAGCTCTTCAGCAAAGCGTCTCTGAATCGTTATGGAAGGCCATCTAGCATTGTGTCCACAATGCAAATTTGACTGACAGAATTCAATCTGCACGGAACAAAGAACTGGTCTATTTGCATTGGACACTAGTAATTAGTGTGAAGTGTCTAGTCCTTTGTTTAATGCAGGCTGAATTCTATCAGTCAGATTTGCAATGTGGCCACCATTCTAGGTAGCTCGCCACCACGATGTACACTGACTTGGTGATATTAGATAGTTGGAGGTGATCGGAAGGAAGCCTCGGACCTAGATTTCGTGCTAGTTGGCACTCATCAACTAGGCGTATCTGCAACCTTGAAGGAACTCATGTCCCTTCTGAGATTCGAACCCGCGTCACTCAGTGCTGCTGTCAGAGACGTTACCACTGAGCTATTCGGGCTCGCGATTGACCTCCTGTAGGACTGTAGTGGGTATATACCCACTCCTGTATGCACTTCGAACGCCTCTCTGAGGTTTCCGCTGTGCATCACTTGACACGTGCCACTGTCATATAGCCATCTGTTGAATGAGGTTGATAAAAACTTGTACATAGCACGCCGTAATATTGAATTAGTTTCCAAATTACTTCTTGATCAACGCTGTCTGTCGACGGCTTTTTGAAGTCGATGAAACTGTTGAGGTAGGCGTTTGACTGCCATTTTATGCTTTGTTCTGTGATGACGATGTGTAAAGTTGTGATTTAATCAGCACATGATTTGCCTTTCTTGAAACCAGCTTGTTCAGGTGAGGGGCGGAATTCTGCATGCAGTAAATCCTTTATTCTCCCTAGGATGACGCGACTCAATATTTTACTTGGCGTGGACAAGAGCATTAGTCCACGCCAGTCAGTTCTTGCAGATGCCTAAGTCACCCTTCTTTGACAAGGTAGCCAACCTTTCTTTCAGTCGGTGGGCACC
>OX235272.1:37623428-37647838 GCA_944472155.2 Trichobilharzia szidati
AGCCCTATGTTCCTCTAGGAATTAAAGGAAACAGTAATAATATTATATAATATAATAATATATATAATTTTAACCAATGACGGTGATTTTGTGGGTCAAATAATAATAATAAACAACTTTATGATACTCCTGTAGATAGACACTTGTGAAAGAAATTAGCGAAAATCAATCTTTCACATTGTGAACTTCATACGAATCCGCATTTGTATATCACATGAACACCAAGTACAATAAAGCGAAACTGACAACAGTTGAAAAGAAACAACTATTCATGAAATTGCATTTTTAATGAGGACGTGGCTAGTTGTGAAGTCTTACATCTGAGATTATCGACAGCGATAAAACGGACTTATACTTCCGCCACCACCTTTTGTTTGTCATTTTCCAGCCGACCAATTTTGATTGCTCAAGTGAAAGACAAGCTACCTATCTGTGCCACATCTATATGTATCTATAAATTTAGTTGCTCCTGTGGAGAGAGCTATATAGGGCGAAAAACTAGACAGCTTAACAAACGCATTAATGAGCATCTTCCTTCTCTCATGGTTTGGAAAAGGTCAAATGAAATCTATAAGAAGTTTTGTTTTGGCTCATTTGATTGATAGTGGTCATCAAGTGGACAAAAATAGTGCCTTCAAAATTATCTATCGCATTCCATTGAGCATTTCGAACAGAATTCGAATCCGTCTTTTACACATAGCCGAAGCTATGGGAATTAATTCGAGAGAACAGTCGTAGTATTTGCGTACAAAACAAGTTTGTTCAACCTCTGTCTCCTACTTGGCCTAGGTGAATTCTATTCAAAACCCTCCCACCCTTTCTTATTTTCCATCTCCTTCCTATTTTTATGTTAGTTATTTAAAGTCTGATTATCTGTCCACTTCACCCTTAGTGTTACGTAACTTTTAAGATTTGAATATATTAAATATTTCCATAGTAAAATTTAGAACAACAGATTTAAGTGAATAATATTTGTTTTCAATTAGATCTCATCAGGCTTAACTCTAATATACCCACACAAGTTTACAAATAAAAATTCAAATATAAACCAATCATGGTGTTTTGTCTATAGGATAATACGATGGTGAATATAAATTGTGCAATTAGTCATAATAGTAGTAATGATAATAATATTAATAATAATGGTCCTATCAATAACACGGGTGAAACAGTGAGGCTATCTGTGATAACACGAATAACGAAAAACAGCCTGATTAAACAAACAACTGTTCAGGTGAAAGTAGTCGATAAAGGCTAGTAAAAACAAATGAACCGATTAAGTGATGTTAGATTGTAAGGGAAGGAAATAAAACACGTTTATAATGAAGATAAGATTAAGGGATGATAAGAAAGGGGTTGAAAATATAAACAAAGGGTGGTGTGGAGGTCATTAGTTGGTTGTCTTAATAGGCCAACAAGGGAGGTATGATGGATGCACGAACTTCTTTTGAATGCATAGTTTAGGTTTAATAGTTCGAAAGCCTATCGCCTCAGCTGTGTTCAGTAGACGAATACGAGGTCTATTGGAAAGATTCGGTGGTATACGATGAATTACTTTGAAAGCTTTCATTTTCTCCACAACATAACCACTGTGAAGTAAATGTGACAAAATTGAGCTATGGATTTTTTTGTCTGTCCTTAGTGAAACCATGATTGTAGTAATTCACCGACACGTTGGCTGAGCTGTCTAGTAGTACGCCCAATAAAACTGTCACCGCAGGTGCAGTTGAATTGATAAATGCACATAGATGTGGCAAAACTATCAAGCTTATCCTTCGTTTGCGTCCCAATCATTCGTCGGTAAGAGACTGACAAACATAGGTGTGCTGCATAAAATGTTCTTCGTATACTCCTTGAAAGTCTTTGGAATAGAATCTCACTTGATAAGTCACCATTAAATTGTAACTTAATAAATAGAGGTTTCTTACGTGCAGTCAGAGTCTCCGGTTTTTTCTCCGATGTTTTCATGTGTTTCTTTATGAAACTACTCGGATAGCCCATCTCCATCAAGGAATCGTGAGTATATCCATTCGTACATATCTTTCTTGCTCTACTCGCAAGACATTTCACAACATTCCTTTTATATTTAATGGGCACGTAACTAAGGTAGTGCGTGTGTATTGCCCTGTGAAAGTGCTTTTTCTATACACGCTTCTCCCAAATGACCCATCTTCTCTCCTACTTAGCAAGATATCCAGGAAACTTAGTTTATTCTCCTGCTCCTCTTCACAAGTAAAGGTAAGAGAAGTGTGGATATTGTTGAATTTCAGCAACAATTCGTCTATGTTAACATTTTCATCAGCTAAGATAAATGTATCATCGACATATCGGTAATACATATCAAACTCTTTGATGACCAAATTTATTTATTGAATTGTCTACATATACATATATTACTAACTTTGTTATTCTTATCGCCATCTGCATAAGCCTTATTATCAATATTTCGTTATCATTATAATCATCGTTATTAACTACGTTCAAAACATTTACCACATTATTATTATTATTATCATAAGTTGATCCACAAAATCACCGTCATTGGTTAAAATTTTTTATTTATAAATCTATGTAAATTAGAGTAAAGCCTGAAGAAGATCTAATTGAAAACAACAGTATTGTTCGCTTATATGTCTTGTTCTAATATTAAAAATGGGAATATTTAAAGACGTTTTCAAATGGCGCCATCAACTAACGATAAAGATGACAAAATAAATAAAATTTTGAGAGAAAATACACATATGAAATTAAGGAAATATATTTGATAGGAAGAGTATTTTTCAAATGTTTACCATTTTCTGCTTTGTTGTTTACATTTGATGAATGGTCGTCAGAATTGAATGAACACCTCTCTCTCTCCTTGTTCAATCTCACACACTGAGTTCTTGTTTTAATTAGGTAATTAATCAAGACACGCGATTCCTGTAAACTTATGATAATGAACTGATGTCTGCTTTTGTCTGGTAGGATGACAAAAGAAATTGTAACAGAAAAGTTGTTTACAAGATTAAAACTTATTTCTAGAAAGTATAATCAGCCAGTCATAGAACAAAATAAATCTTAAATGTTGTCAAATTAACTGGATGGTCCGAAAGTTCTTTCCTATCTTCTCTGTCATAACATGTATTCCGAATGGGAAATAAAGCGTCAACCTTTGACTGTTTCTTGTTAATTCTTTTATTCTATCTGTTTTTCATTATTGCGCCTCCGCTGTTGATCTTTCCTGAGTTAATTAAGAAAGATTTTTTACATTAAGAAGACAGAAGGGCGACTAGGGTAACGCGGAAACAACTTTTTGATACTCTTGTAGAAAGAAACTTGAACTCATTAAAGAAATTGGCGAAAATCAATTTGTCAATGTCTAAGATTCATATGAGTCTCCACTTGTATGTCATCAGATAGGACTAGGAAGAAATAATGAAGATGATTTGTAACTCAACTGGATGACATTGAATTAGTTGTCTTCTTTCTCTGAGCTGGTTGAAGATTTAATTGCGAAGCCTTCGTCATCTTTGTAGGTAACATATTCAGCGCAGGTTTTAGTAAAAAGTGGACTTATTTGGATCCTCCATGAATGATATAATTGAATGTCCTGGCAACCACTGTCGTGACTGGTTGTTAATTTACGTCTCTATTGATAATTTGTAGTGACTTGGAATTTGAACTTTCTTGTCATATGACTTATTTCTTATTAGTTGGTGAATCTGGTCTATGGTAATGTGCCTGTTAATCTCTGGTTGATTCATCTGCGTACCAGGCTACTAGAAATTTCCTGGCATTGCTTTAGGTGTTTTTTCTGTTTAAAATGTCTATATTATCCCAATCATCAAATTGTTATCCGTAATAATCTACATGCATTGATATGAAAGGATACATATCATGCCTTTTTTGCAGTTGATTTGTGTTCGTGGACTCTGGTTCGAAGGGGACGCCCCCTTTAACTGACGTAATGTCTGTTCCAGTTCATGCATGCAATTTATTTTGTGAATAATATTAATTTTATCTTCTTTGTATCTTGGATTGGTCTTTGAGTTTGCACAATATCGAATGAAGGGATTTTGCTGGCTGGCTTGTATGCCATATCTATTTCAAACGGTTTCAATATTCTAGCTGTTATTTCAGAGATATTTTTTCCGATATATGGTAGAATGAATTTTCTTGTGATCTTTGATGATGGCTTTTTGTTAGCATTGTGACTCGATTTTAAACAATTCCCGATGAAATTGTTAGGATATCCATTATGGATAAGATTTTATTTTGATAAATCACACAGTGTTACACAGTAATAATAACTGATGACCACGTTTCGAGCACAAACTAGTACTGCTCATAATCATATCAAGTCACTCACACAACTTTTTCCTTCATTTATATACAAGAGTGAAATTGAGGATTAGACATTTGAATAAAAATTAATATGAGATACACATATGAAATTTAGGAAATATATTTGATGGGAAGAGTATTTTTCAAATGTTTACCATTTTCTGCTTTGTTGTTTTCATTTGATGAATGGTTGTCAGCATTGGATGAACACCTTTCTCTCTCTCAATATCTCCCTCTGTTCAATCTCACACACTGAGTTCTTGTTTTAATGAGGTAATTAATCATGACACGCGATTCCTGTAAATTTATGAAAATAAACTGATGTCTGCTTTTGTCTCACAGGATGAGAAACAAAATTGTAACAGAAAAGGTATTTACAAGATTAAAACAAATTTCTGGAAAGTATCATCAGTTTATCATAGAACAAAATAAATTCTAGTTGTTGTCGAGTTAACCGGAAGGTCCGAAAGTTCTTTCCTATCTTCTCTTTCATAACATGAATTCCGAATGGTGAATGAGGCGTCAACCTTTGACTGTTTCTTGTTAATTCTTTCATTCTATCTGTTTTTTATTATTGCTCCTCCACCCTTGATCTCTCCTGGGTTAATTAAGAAAGATTTTTTGACATTAAGAAGACAGAAGGGCGACTAGGGTATCGCAGGAACAACATTTTGCTACTCCTGTAGATAGACACTTGAACTCGTGGAAGAAATGAGCGAAAATCAATTTGTCAGAGTCTGAGTTCCATACGAGTCTTGACTTTCATGTCATCCGATAGGACTAGGGAGAAATAATGAAGATGATTTGTAGCTCACCTGGATGGAATTGAATTAGTCGTGTTCTCTGTCTGAGCTGGATGAAGATTTAATTGTGAAGCTTTCGTCATCATGCATGTAGGCAACATCTTCAGCGCAGGTTTTAGTTTAAAATGGACTTATTTGGATCCTCCAAGTATCTCCTGGCAACCACTTTCGTGAATGGTTGTTAATTTACGTGTCCATTGGTCATTTTTATTGACTTGGAATTCAAACTTTCTTGTTATATGATGACTTACTTTTTATTAGTTGGTGAATCTGGTCTATGGTAATGTGCCTGTTAATCGCTGGTTGATTCATCTGCGTACCAGACTTCTAGAAATTTCCTGGCATTACTTTAGGTGTTTCTTCTGTTTAAAATGTCTACATTATCCCAATGAAATCGGTGTCCATAATAATCCACATGCATTGATACGAAAGGATATATATCATGCCTTTTTTACAGCTAATTTGTGTTCTTGGATTCGGATTCGAAGGGGACGCCCCCTTTGGCCGATGTAGTGTTTATTGCAGTTCATGCATGCAGTTTATTTTGTGAATAATATTAATTTTATCTTCTTTTTATCTTGGATTAGTCTTTGAGTTTGCACAATATCGAATGAAGTGATTTTGCTGAGCTGGCTTGTGCGCCATATCTATTTCAAACGGTTTTAATATTCTAGCTGTTATTTCAGAGATATTTTTTCTGATATATGGTAGGATGAATTTTCTTGTGATATTTGATGATGGCTTGTTGTTAGCGTTGTGACTCGATTTTAAACACTTTTTGATGGAATTGTGTGGATATCCATTCTTTTCGAAGAAGGTTAGAAGGTATTTTCCCTACATTCTTTTCAACGCTGGTGTGCTACAGTCTGTTTGAACTCTTTTAAACAGTGTCTGCACACAGTTTCTTTTCTGGGTAATAAGGTTATTGCTAGTATAGTTGAGTATTGATCTGTTTTGATTTTCTGTATACTTTTGTTTCTAAATTTTCTGTGTTAGTTCTCTTGATTAAGACGTCTAAAAATGGGATTTTGTTATCTAATTCTTCTTCTCTTGTGCATTTAATGTCTTTGAATAAATTGTTTAATAATTTGCGGGTGTATTCCAAAGCATTTCTTTTAATTATTACAAATGTATCATCAACTTAACGTACCCAAAATTTTGGTTCAGTTATGGATAGGTAGGGCTATTAATTTTAATCTTTGCATGCCAACTTCAGCTATTAATTTTGATATGAGCGGTCCCATTGATGTTCCTTTTATCTGTTCGTATATTTATGTATTGAATTGGAAGTATGTTGTAAGACATAATTTTATCAGTTCTATCCAAGTAGAAGATTGTGTTTTAATGATTTCATCACTATAGAGCTATTCTTGTGTACTTTCTGTTACTAGTTTTGAACCAATTGAGGTACATAATGCTATGACACCATCAATAGAACTAATTATTCCACTGTTATCTAATTGAATGTTTTTGATTTTCTCTAAAACTACTGGATTGGTGAATTGATGAAATGGTCGCATAATTCTTTAGAAAGATTACATGTTGGTGTTCCTAGCAGCGAAACGAATAATAAAAGATTTTAGGCTGGGAGGATGAATTATAAAAGCTCTACAGAACCTTATTTGGCCGGTACACATTTTATGTGATAAGGGAAGTGTCAGGTATGACAAAATAAATTATTGCGAAACAGTAAGTAAACAGGCTATTTTTATTGGTTGCAGGACTAAATCATGAGCTGATATTGGTCGCCGAACCATTGGAAGACCACCTGGGACTACTGGACAGCTGTTTCGTCCCAGTTTGTGGCTCTTCATTGGTCCGCACCCAATGGGCTGTTTGTTCTTTCTTTGATTAATATATTGTTGTTATTATTTCCACTTAATTTCAAAGTTTACATTTATATTCTTATTGACATTGTTATCAATGTAATAGCCCTGTTAATTAATTCCCTCCTTTACTATGTAGTGTAATGAGGAAATCAATGAATGAATATTGTACTTTATGATAATTTTAATTTAAGAGTATTATTATCATTATTTTGATTGTTATTGTTAAGTTCCACTAGTGAGGGTTTCCATCAATGGTATGTGTGATTCCCAGACTTACACACAACCTTCCTTCATTACCTTACCGTTCTTATGACTGGCTAGTTAACGAGATGAGATTTGAAAGTTTTCAGGCAGCGAATCGAAAAGGGACCTCCCACGTTGCTGGCGAGTATTCCACCAATGGTCCACCAACGCGTTCATACCGTTATTCCATTTCATTTATGACAATGAAAATGGAATAAGTGTGCTTATTCATGATTAAGAACTGTCATATATACCTAATTTTTTCAAAACACTAAACTACTTTCCTTGTTTGTAATACGGTGACGTTTGTTTCAATACAGGAAAAGGTATCTTGCTGACGGTCTCTCTTCTTTATTTCTTACCTCGCGTGTTGGTAGAAGTCGTTGAGATTAGTCATTAGGATAGTAGGCACAAAATCTATTAGATTGTATTGACAGTCATATCAAGAACAATATTGAAATGAACAATATTAACTGGTGACCGTTTTATGAATGAAATTTCGATTCGAACTAAGAATATTCATTTCCAGTAAGTTCCCTATATGTTTCTTCGGTTGCATAACAATAAACATACATACTTGTATATATGTATGCGTGTATAAAGGTGATACCGCTAAGAATATCCTCAGGTATCGGTGTGTCTGGTGACCTATTGGGAAGCGCTTGTCATGAAAGCTATTAATGTGCAGCGCACTGTATGTTTGGCACGGGCTTAAAGCAATGCAATACTGCAACTACAGTTTGCAAAAAAAATCTCAGAGCTTAACATCAAAAGAGGAGGGAGGGTGTCGCATGCTGATCAGCAGATATGGTAGTGGTCACAATTGTGAATCGCTCCAATCTGTAGGACAGCAACATGCATTTTTTGACAGCTCGAGAATTAAACATTAGTCTGGACCCTCAACAAAAAATAATAATAAGGGTTGTACAGATCTAATTATAAATAAAAAAGTGCTTTGCCTCCTACCATCTACAAGCCTGTTGAGCTTCTTGTCAAGATGCTACCTGTTGGGCCCTACAGAAATTCGTGAGGTATCTTACAGGTCAGCTTCTTCTACGGCTTCTAATTTTCGAGATCTTTGAATTCACTCCTCACTTAAATATCACTTACCTACCTCACAATAATCTTTTTATTTACACACTATTTTACTCTATCTGATCTTAACTACCTGGGCCTTCATTGAAGCTGAAACTCGCTCTTTGTTCATATTTGTTGCTTGCTTTAAGTCTGGTTGCTTTGATTAAAAACACACAACACCACTGTTTGAACAAAGCTATATTTTAATCGGAAACGTGATAGTTTCCATGCTTAGACCAATATGGCTAGCATTAAACACTGCAAATGTTGTATACTATCATTTTAAGTACTATATAGCTTCTTCTTCTTGTATTTATCTTGTAAATATACTTTCAGTAATGTACTATTCATAACTGCATTTTATACCATTTTGCAGCTGCGCAGAATTTCCTACTCTTCCTGTAATAGCTCTAAATCACGTGGCGGCATAGCACTCACACAGATATACGCTGTTCACTGGTTGACCATAATTATCAGCAGGAAACGGAATGAATTTGGGTTGTTGCTCAACTTTGATGGTGACCTTAGTAAACGGTTTACAATTTAACATTTATAAGAATCTGTTCTGATTGCTTGTACAATAATTGAACAATTCAAAGTTTTGAAAAAGTATTAATTTATGATACTTCAGGATTGTAATTTATAATATTACTGATCGTGCCTCTAAAAATGGCATGCATTTCTTGTAAACTTACCCGTTTATATGAAATATAAATTATTATTATTATGATAATATATTTCTCACTCTAATGATTACCAGTTATGAGGCATTTTTATGTGGATCAGAGGGTTTATGCGTCTCCGAAAGCATTTACAAGAAGCTACTGTAGACCCTAGTTAATACCTTTCCTTTATGATTGATACTGTAACTAAGACAATCTGTGAGGAAACTAAGCTGAGAGGAACTTATTAACTAACAATCTCCATGCATTCGTTTGTAGGGATTCGATTTGCTTCAAGTTTGACCACGGAATGATATCAGTGAGAGAACCATTGGGACATTGAGTCGAGTTCCAGTGCCTGAATGTTCTACGACCTTGCCATGTAACCGGAAGGTCCTGCCGATGAGTCCCAAACTAGGACGAAACAGCTATGCGTTACTATCGGATTCTCAGTGGTTCTCAAATTTATATGACTCTATGGTGAAACTTCAAACGGATAGTCTGTTATCTAACAAATACGCAGAAAGAGTTGGAGATAGTTTAGGCTCTCGTTGGATACGCATTCAAGTGGTATTACGCAAAAAGCAGCTAAATCGAACCCGAATGACATGCGACTATGAAATGATGTAAGAAACAGAGGTTTAATGGCAGTACTGGAACCATTGACGACTAGTGATAACCAAATGGGATGGAGATATGCCGTTGAAGCTCCATGTTCCAGTTGGAAAGTACGGGATCATAATAACAGTAATAATGGAGAAAGGGATTAATTTTAACGTAGGATATAATAAAGTGTTTAAAATCAGATAAACTGAAGTTGTATTCTCTTGCTTATTACGTCAATTGTTATTATTGCTACTCTCACTATAAACTGTCCCCGGTATTATTTCACTTGTTCCACTTGTCATTCTAAATCAATTCTTCTTTTTACAACGTTAAATTCTATGCTATCAAATTTCACACACAATATTACGTAAAGCTTTTATTTTATTCAATTTGTCTAGTAATCCTATAATTGTACACCCTTTTTCAAGTTCTATCCATCCTGTGAATTATTCTATATAATGACATTAATTTGCTTTACCTTTTGACATTTAACTATGATTATAATCACAAACATTTTAGTTTTAATTGCATTTCATATTACTACTATTATTATTTTATGCATTCACACCTATGTTTCAATTCCCTCACCGGATATAACTTATTAAAAAACCATTTATATATACGATTGTACAGCCTGATGATAAATTCGTTGTTGAAAAGAGTCTCTTCGCTGAATCACTTGTTTGATTTTTAAGCTGATAAGACAAATAATATTTCTATGACAAGTATGGCAAGTTGTGTGCAATCACAAAATAATGTAAAAAATGAACCTTAGTGATAATGACGATGATGACTAATCATGTCATCTGAAGAATTTGCAGAAGATGGAATTTATGGACATTTGGATTCGGTCCTGGTGGCTTTGCTGGTCTGTGGGCTCACCATGTAACCATAAAGTCCTGGGTTCGAACCCTGGCGGTGGGTGCGAACTGTTGAAGAGTCCCGATTTAGGCTGACGAAGCAGCTGTCCAGTACTTCCAAGTGGTTCATGGTGAAAACCTGAATTCATAAAAAATTCCCATTCGAACATAAATAGACAGAAGACAAGTAGTTCAGCGAAGAGTCTCTTTTCGGCGAATTCATTCTTATAGCTGTACAATCGCAAATACATATATATGGTTGTTTTGTATGTGTGTGTACATTAAATTTGTCAAACGAAAATACAATTAGTAAGTTTAGATGAATTGAATGTTGATATAAGAGGGTAGTAACAAAAGTGATGAGTTGTCACAAACGATTGTTAAAGAAGAGTTGCGTAATAACATGAATAGTTTGATGAAAGAGTTGCACTCAGGGTGTATATGGAAACGAAATATACGGAATTACACAAGGGTTTTAAGTAGTTAGAAAAATAAGCATACAAACAAAAGTTAAGTCAAATCAAACAAACAAACAAAGAAAAGTTAAGTCAAATCAACACAGTTTTTACCATGGGAGTAGAAGTGGTTGAATAATTTTCTTTTGTATGCACAGTTCTGGTTCCTCTAGCTTAATGGCTAGGGCTTCTGCGATGCAAAGAAGACAGAATCGTACTGTCTTTGGAAGGTTGTTCTTCACTTTGTAGATTACTTCGAAGGAGGCGTTTGTTGAGATGGAGTGACCAGTGTTGACGAGGTGTTCGATTATTGCACTCCTTATGTAGCCATTAATTCCTTTCTGTAGCCACGCTGGATAGTGTTCTCTGACCCTTTTTGACAGGATACGCGTTGAACGACCAATGTACCTGGCTCCACAGCAGCAGGTGAACTGATATATACACATAGAAGTGGTCAGGTGCGGGATCTTGTCCTTGCGGCTTCTGCAGATCAGCGGGCGACTAGAGAAGACTACTCTCAGTGTTGCCTCAAAGAAAGTTGTTCTTAGAGAGGTGGAGATTCTCCTTCTAAGGACGTCACTGAGTAGGTCTCCTTTGAAGTCGAGGTTCATATAAAGTATCTTTTTTGGCACAGATGGTGTTTCTTGCTTTTGGATTTTTTGTTTGATGTTTTTGTCCACGAATCTTGATGGGTAACCTTTTTGTATGAAGGTTTCTTTCAGGAAGTTTAGTTCTTCTTCCATGGTATCAGAGCTGCAGATGCGTCGGACGCGAGTGGCAAGAGATCTAATTAAGTTTTTTTTCCGACTGATTGGTACCCAGCTGAATTCCCTATATCAACTATTCAGCGTAATTTAACAGAGAAATCCAGACGGTACTCAATGAGGTTTGTGTAGTTAATTATCCAGTGATAAAATACACTGAGACAAAATGATTAATTACGCAACAATAAATGCAAAATAAAACGTTGAAAACTGGAGTTAAAATAAAATATTTTCCAACTCTGGATTAACTTCAGGAAATTAATAAGTGGCAAATTGAACAGAACAGTACTGTATCATCGCTTTTATTTCGTTGATTCTTGTTATAGTAAAAATATTCATTCAGACATCTATAAAACACAAAATAATCGAGCAAAGAATATTCTTTTCGATAAATTCCTCTTCCGGCTCTACAATTCTATGCGTATATGTTTATATAAATAGAATATTTTAGATTAGTAGTCAATAACAATATTGATGTTTTTTTAAATAATATTGATTTGTAAAGTAAGACCACAATGGAATTACAATTCATTAAAGAAGCTTAAATTATAATAATAATAAAGGTATAATAGCGAATAGAACATCAACTAAAATTAGGGAAATTCCACACAAATCCAGTATCATTCAAACCTGAATGGCCAAGGTAATGGTAATGTCTGAACTAACTTCTTTTGGATGCACAAATTAGACGTGTTAATGTGGATCCCAACAGCAATATTTAGCATCCTGGATAAATTTAATGAGGTACATCCTGCAATGCATTTTACTATTGAGAAAGAAAAAGACTCTAGTATTTCATTTTTAGACGTTCTTATGACCAGAAAAGAGGATGGCACAATAAGAAAAAGTATTTATGGAAAACCCACATCAAAGGGCCAGTACACACATTTTCTCAGCTTTGTGCCCTTGAAATACAAACGCAATCTAATAAAGTGCTTGGTCCACAAAGCAAGAGAGATTCGCTCGGACGAATGTCTTGACGAGGAACTTAACAATATTAAACGGTTTCTAAGTGAGAATGGTTATCCCGAAAAGTTTATCGATAAGAATCTGAATCTGAAACCAAAGCAGCCCAAGTTACCAATAGTTCCATAAAAGGCCTTATTCTTACAGATACAGTTCCTAGGAGACAACACAAGTGAGATACTAACACATCGCCTTAGAAATGAGGCGGTAAAAAGAGCATTCCCTGCTGCTCAATCACGCTGTATCTCTCAAACTACTCCTCTTCTGCGTTCGGGAATAAAAGACAAACTGCCTAATTTCGCCTCTTCCATGTGTATATACCAATTTAACTGCTCCTGCGGAGTCAGCCAGTTAGTTGCATAGGCCGTACAATTAGGCGTGTCTCTTGTCGAATTTCCGAACATCACCCTGCCTGCCTGGTTGGTTTAGCAAAGGTCAAACAAAATCTATTCGCAGCGCTATTCTGGCTCATCTTGTGGAGACAGAACACAAGATTGACGTCAATCATGCTTTCAGGGTCATTTATCGCATACCTACGAATCTCAATTTCGCTTTAGGAGTTCAACTTCTAAATATTGCTGAGGCTGACTGTCGGGATCCATATTAATAAGCCTAATTTATGCTCCCAAAAGAAGTTAGTTCAGTCATTATCATTAATTACCTTGGCCATCCGGGTTTGAATAATCTGGAATTTTTGTGGAATTTCCCTAATTTTAGTTGATATTCTATTCGCTGTTATATCTTTATTATTATTATTATAATTTGAGCATCTTTAGTGAACTGTAATTCAATTGTGATCTTACTTAACAAATCGACATTATTTAAAAAACACTAATATTGTTATTAACTACTATTCTAGAATATTCAATATACATAAGCAAATGTATATATAATTATAGAGCCGGAAGAGGAATTTATCGAAAAGGATATTTCATTGTATGTGATGAAAATTCTTCAACTGCCGAACTTCTTGGAATATTCAATGGTTCTCACCCATCTTTGCTTTTCACGGTCGAAGAAGAGTCGAATTCCTCATTTCACTTCCTTGATGTAAAGCTAGATAGAAGAGAGAATGGTACGTTGCTAAGGTCGATTTACCGAAAGCCAACATTCACTGGGCTGTACACTAACTTCAACAGTTGGGTACCGTTAGGGAGAAAGAGAAATCTTATTCATTCCTTATGCTCTAGAATTCGTAAAATCTGCTCTTCAGAGACAATCGATAGTGAACTAGATGACCTACGATCAAATCTCCTTAAAAATGGTTATCCTACAAGGTTTATCGAACGTAATATCAAGAAAGAACACGCCCCCAGACAAATTACAGTGCCGAAGAAGAAACTGTTTATGAGTCTGGCATTCAAAGGTGACACCATTTCGGAATTGATTAAAAATCGTTTATCTAAATGTATTAAATGTACTTTTCCTGCAGCTGACTTACAACTAGTTTTTACCAGCCAAAATTTGATTAGACAATGCGTCAAGGATGGATTACCGCTTTTGTCCACACCCATGTGTATTTACTCTTTTACCTGCTGTTGTGGAGCTGTTTATATTGGACGTTGTAAGCGTAATCTCCGAAAACGTGTAGCTGAACACTATCCAGTCTGGTTAATGAAAGGCGAACGTAGAACTGCGAAGTCGTCTATCTGTAATCACCTGTTACAGTCAGGTCATTTAGCCCCACGTGATTCATCTTTCAAAGTTATCTACATGGCAAAATCGAATCGATCCAAAAGTTTACGTTTTCTTCACTTATGCATAGCCGAACCTTTAGCTATACATGAACAGAAACCTAAATTATGTGTTCAAAAACGTTTTGTCAAACCCCTTTCTTTACCTTGGTCATAGTAATGTTCTTTCTAGTTTTTATTTTACTACTTGAATTCTTTCCACTTCACTTCACATCTTCATTCTTATCGTAATCGTACTCCTAATTTTTTTTAAATTTTTAGAAAACACTTGACATTTTAAAAAATTTTTTGATATTAATTCACTTATAAAACAATCTTTAATAATTTTGTAATTTATCCACTTCAACTCTACCTCTTATAACATTTTAATTATCGTTATTCTTATCACATATATGTATATTGACTGAGCAATTATTTAGTGCCACTTAATAACCTTTTCTGTAATATAAATACGACTGTACAGCTTGAAAATGAAGTCTTTGAAAAGAAATTTCTTCTTCGCTGAACAAAAACTGTGTTTTTACTTATGAACGGGATATTCTTTGCTCCATTATTTTGTGTTTTATAGATTCTTGTTATACCTTGAACTGAATATGTGAAAGTACACATAAAGGATAAGCAGTATGGAAGGATTTGTGGTCTAAGTTATCTGAGTACATTCCATGGAATATGTATGTGTGTAAGATAGAGAGATGGAAAATTTTATTATAAGGAAATTAAGTAATAACTGTCTGCATACTGTAGAGAAGTGAGTCGGGATTTTAAGAAAAAAAAGTAACGCCAGACAAGGAGGAAGAAACGTACAGTTATACGCGGTCTAATTATGCCGTAAATTCTTTTGCCTACAGACGCTAAATATTTGTAGCAATCAAACAAACAAATAACAATAATTGTAATAATAACAGCAGACTGCCCACTTTGAAGAGAGACCGACAAATGTTGCATTACGTAAAACTGGAAAAATAGACAAGACAGATTTAGACAACATGAATAGACAGGTTGGTATGGGTGTTCGGCGAAATCTCGTTTTTTTGGATATTGATAATTTACTTGGAAAATTCACTTCTTATTCCTTTGCACTCCAACTGGAAGATATGGCTGAAGTTTTGAATCTTTCACGTTACAGTAAATGTGGTGTTTGTTGTCTTTTTCACGCGGTAGGTTTGCTAGCTTTGAGGCTTCTTTTCTTGATTCCCGTTGAATACCTCTGCATGTGACTATGTAGGCATCACCACTTATGCGTGAATTACCCGCAAATTCCAAAACATTCGCCCCTGTACAATAGAGAATGCTTTTATTTTGTTTATGAATGATTATCCCAACTTCTTGCATGGTTTGTACCTCATACCCATTCTCGGAATGCTCATCAAAACGATGTGGTTATTCACTGCTTACATAGTTTATTGTTAAGGCTTTAAGCAACTGACGGGAATCCTGTAAAAGGAATTCATGTGATATCTTGAATCCTGCTTGTTCCTGAGTGGGGGAGTTCTGCATCCAGAGGTGCGAACTGGTATTTTATTCAACATGGACAAGAGGTAAAACACCTTGTGAGTCAGTGGCACAACGGTTATGACTGTCGCCAACTATGCACATGGTCCGGAGTTCGATACCCGCCCAACGCACACTTAACATCAATGGTTCGCCTGCAAAATTTGGAATGCCGATATCACATGCTGAAAATTCCATACTTGTACCAAAAGTGCGGTGTGGAAACAAGCTATAATCAAAATAAGTCAAATAAATAATTTTTTAATAATAAGTTCTTTAGGAGTGTCTGTATATCACTAGTTATGTAATCACCAGATGAAAGAGTCATGTGAAAGAGACTAGAAATTGAAATCTAAGTATTTGATGACAGAACTTTCGTTATCATTCTGAGTGTTTTGTTCACTATTAATTTATACCAGTTCAAAACAGTAGAAACATTCAAGTTGGTGAAAAGGAAAAACCATTTCTTAACCACTGCGAATTGTAGAAGCTATTACCATTATTATTATTGTTCTCTTGGGTTTCGAGTGTAACATGCGACTTCAGCAACACATCTCCACTTTGTTCTACCTTCTGTTGTTCTCTTTAGCTAGCTAGCTCGATGATTGGCCATAATCTTCCACCTCCTACTCAACACACGATCTCCTCCATGACGACCCACTCATAGCTTCCCATTGGGATCCCGCTGGAGCAATAGCCTGCACTGTGCATGATGTCATCCGATGGTCGATAATAATGTTCTAATTCATGAAAAGTTTATATGAATCACTCAACCAGACAGTCAATCAGTTGATCTTCCACTAACAACCATAATTAGTTTCTTCTCTCAGACACTTGTGGTGAAAATATACAACTGAATTTCACTAGATGAAAAGAGAAAGAAAAGTGGAAAAAGATAATTGAATTTAAGACCACTTACGGTTTTTTGATGAGAAAACCAAAAAGTAAGACAAGATATTCACTGATTAATGGACATTTAACAACATTACTCTTGTCTGTCAATCACTTTTGGTGTTATTAACTGAACACAATCACCTTCTCTTCTATTCCTTTCTCCTATCGTCTTATAATATATCAAATAAGTAAATCAAATTTTGAATCTCCCTGGACTTCACTCATCACTTCTTGTTTTCATTCTCGCTAAATGCGAAGTAAACTGAAAGAGTTTGAAATGATTGAGATAAGTGAGAAACTAATATATGCGTTTACGGACTGGAAGAGCATTTTGCTGTTGCTCACAAAGATGACGCTTTATGATAATAAAACTCTCTAGGATACCAGATAGACAGCTAGATAGGTGTCTCACTTTAATCTAGTCTGTTCGCGTTTTTCGAGAGAGAAAAGCACAGAAAGATTTCCGCGATATTTAAACAATTTTGTTTGTTCCCCACAAACTGTTGGTAAATCTCCGAATGACACAGACACTGACTTAGATTGCATCTAAGATTAGTTTCACTCTCGTAGTGTTTTCACGAGAAGCATACAGTCTTAATTAATGGAAATGTGGTAGGGGAACAGTTATTCACCTGCGGTATTGGTTGGTGGTTGCGCTATATATATATCGCGAGTTGTCAGAAGTCAAAATTCATTGACATTTGGCTGAATGGTCTGCAGGCTCGCCATGTATCACAGGGTCATTTGTTCGAACTGTGGTTGTTGAGTCCTGCTAAAGAATCCTAAACCAGGAAGAAATGGCTTTTCACTACTCCATGGCAGAAGCGCTTATTCTTCATATCTGGGTTCAGTATAAGTTGACAGCATGAAGTAACCTCATTGGATAGCTTATTTAACCTTGGATCAACTACGAACCAATCAGAACTGGCCGAAAATTCACGTGGCTACAAATGCATAAGTATGATGTTTTTTCCTTGATAAAGGTCCGTTACAAGGTCCCTTATCTTCTTCGCGTATGCAACTAACCAGTAGTCATTTACTGGGTTTCTCAGATGCGATTTGAACTCATTAGATTATCTCAGATGAAGAGATCCCTCATGTTTTTGAATTCATTCGGCAAAAGAGTTTTTCTAAATCCATCTGACAAGCCTTACTGATTGATGTACGTGATATCAACTGCTCAATCAACAGTGTGTGCTCTCCCCCTATTTGTCTTGCGATTGAAGTGAAAATTTAGTCACAAATCAAAACCATTTTGGAGAACAGTAGAAGACTAAGAATCATTGAGTATTTGCATCTTTCTTCTTTGGAAATCTTAAATAGTATGCACCGAAGATTCCATCAGGCATCAGAATACTGATGAAGAAACGCATTAAAATTGACAAAATCACGACTAAAATTTGTAGCTTCAAATCTTACCGCCGCAGCACAGATGATTTTGTATTCATCTTGTCAGCCATCAGTGAAGTGTTTACACCAGTAATAAAGGGCTATATCAATCATTCAATCAGCCAGATAGTTAATCAATCAGTCAGTCTTCTACTAACAGCCATAATTAGTTTCTTCTCTCAGACACTTGTAGACAAAATATATACAGCAGAATTTCACGAGATACAGAGAAAACGCAAAGTGGAAAAAGATAATTGAATTTTAGACGAATTGCGGTTTTTTGATGAGGAAACCAAAAATGTAAGGCAAGATATTCACTGATTAATGGACATTTAGCAACATTACTCTTGTCTATCAATCATTGTTGTTGTTAATTAACTAAACGCAATCACCTTCTCTTCTATTCCTGTCTATTGTCGCCCTAAAATGTGTAAAACAATTGTAACTGAGAATTTGAGAGTCACGAGCGTTATTCATCAATGACTCTTTTGTTCATGATGTCACATTTTCGAATCGGTATCAGTTTTAATTATTATTATTGTTTCCTTTAATTCCTAGAGGAACATAGGGCTTCAGCCATCCGTCTCCATTGCGTTCGGTTCTCTGCTAATATTTTCGCCTGGCTCCAAGTCTGCCCACACGCTTTCATCTCCTCTTCACATGACCTCCTCCAAGTCACCCTTGCACTGACGACCAACTCGCCGCTTCCCTTTCAGGTTCCACTCAAGGGCTTGTCTAGTGATGTCACTTGTTGGTTTGTTTTCTCAGAGTATGGCCAATCCATCTCCATTTCTTCCTGCTTATTTGTTTCACAATCAGTTCTTGCTGTGTTGGTTCGATCCCAGAGATCTCTGTTGCTGATCTTTTCTGGCTGGCCATCTGATCTTGAGTATTGAGTGAAGACAGCTAGCTGTTAATGAAGGTCTGTAGTTTGTTTGAGATGCTCTTTATGACGCGCAGTGCAAGTCTCTGATCCGTATAGTAGCACTGACTTCACATTGGAGTTGAAAATCCGGATCTTATTTTTTCATGCTGAATGCTGTTGACTTCTACACAGACTTGAAAGTAATGAAAGCTTGTCTTGCTTTTCCGATTCTTGCTTTGATAACCTCGTCAGTTCCACCTTTAGTTGAGACGATGCTTCCCAGGTAGGTAGGTAGGTAGGTAGGTAGGTGAAGGAGGTCGTTTCTTTCAGGTTCCTCCCATTTATGCTGATTGTTGTCTGTTGTTGTTGCTGTTGGTGGTGTTGCCCAATAATCTTCATTACCTCTGTTTTATCTATGTTCACCTGAAGTCCTATCTTTGATGCTTCTTCTGCTAACTTGTTGCTTTTCGCTTGCATATCTTCCAGTTTGTGGGAAATCAGACATATATCAACGGCGAAGTCTAGATCCTCCAAGTTTTTTGTGTGAGTCCATTTTATGCCTGTTTCTTCATTCCCACTGTTTGTCGCATCATCCAATCTACTGCAACCAGGAAGATCATTGGCGATAGTAGGCAGCCAGCCTTGTCTTACTCCTGTCCTGACTTCGAAGGATTCCGTAAGTTTCCCGTTGTGGATTACTTGGCATGCAGTATTGTCGTACAGCTGTTGGATGAGATGTATAATTGTTGGTGGCATCCCGTAGTAATGAAGTAGTTGCCAAAGCATCTCTCGATCGACGCTGTTGAAGGCTTTTTCAAAGTCAGTGAAGTTGAGATAGAGAGGTGACTGCCATTCCAAGCTTTGTTCAATGATGATCCGTAATGTGTCGATCTGATTAATACATGACTTGTTTCTCCTGAATCCAGCCTGTTCCGGTCGAAGTTTTTGATCCAGGTCGGCGTGTTTGATTCTCTCAAGGATGATGCGGCTTAGTGTTTTGCTTGAGATAGACAGGAGCATAATTCCGTGCCAGTTCTTGCATTGATAGTTAAAAACTGTCTATCTTTTGATTCCATAACAAAATTTATCTCATGCTGTTTCCATCCCATGAAAGTTGATTCATCCACATTGTCGGAGAGTTCAGTGCTTATAAACAAACTAGATTCTCATTGCTGATTGATTTTCAATAACTTTCTAACAGAGACGTTCTTCTTCTCAATGAAAACTACTCCGAAATTAGTGAGTTCTTCTTCCAGAAATCCTTGAAATGGATTCGAACTCTTTTGATGATTTCTAAGAAAAATATTCCGTCTTACCTTTTACATCAAGAAGTTAACACATTCTAGAATAACCCAACCCTTACTCCTACGATTCGTTAACTCTTGCATCCTGCCTATTATTCTCTATTGTTCCCTCTTAGTTTTTCTAGGGCTACTGAAGAAAGACTATATTTCACTACGTAGGATGTTAAAGGTTGTTTCAGCAGGGTAAGCAACGTGCCACCTAACCAGCTTGTTAATGTTCTGGTTGACAGGCACATGAACTCATGTGAAAAATGGGCTAAATTCATTTTATGTAACTCACACCACCCTCTTCATTCACAACTCCCCCCTTGCATCTCATCAGGCAAAACCAGAAGCCTATATAGATAACTATATGCTCGCACCAGCAAGTTCAAAAACTCAACCATACCCTACTTAGCTCGTGTTCTCTGTGATAAAGAAAGCATTAGGCGCGACACCTATAATTCATTAAACAGTCGGTAGAGCAACTGGACCTCGTCTTTCCAACTCATATCATTTATAGGTACAACATTTTATTTATTTCTCTCTCTCACTATTTTTTCCGTTATGTGCTGCTTTGTTTCTTTCTCTCGCTTACGCCAGTAAATATGATAGCACCCACTTTTCTAACACCTTCAAACACTGTTCAACTTTGGCTTTCCTATCAACATGCCAACATGTTGTTGTAATAATTAACTATGGTTTCCTTAATCTATGTAGAATTCTATTTATTGATAATGTACTAACTGGATGCAATACTGTAGTAAAAATGCTGAGAATTTTAATCTGTATCACAAATACTGTTTTGGAATAAAGCAAATTATTATTATTATTAATAGTAAATGGATTCGTTAATGAAACTGACCCAAAGTCAGTGTACTCAGTAGTAGAAAATTCATGAAATAATGAACTCGTTTTATAAAGTGAAGTTACTTAGATAGGTCACAGGTGGGTTCCTAATTGTGCATTTCAGTATAGTCCTAAACGAGAATGAAGCAACTGTCCAGTAGTCCATGGTTTTTAAGTCCGATCTCTGAGTCGTCATTTCGTGATCGAACTTATACTAGCATCACAGTTTCACACGATATAATATAAAAAAACCTACACATATAGCGCTGACCAGTTTCTACTTGACAACGAACTAATTTCAGGTAGAGAACCATTGAAAGCCAGAGTGTAGCTAGCAGCCATTTGGTCATAGTTTTAAGACAATATCCTACTCATCAGGAATAGAATCCGTGATATTCAGGTTACTAAACGAGATTGTATACCATACAGCGTGTGGAACAGAATCCAACGGCTGGACCATGAATTCTAGCTTCCGCAAATTTGCAATATAGCCTCATCACCCACAAGAAAGTAGAATGGATGTACATTTTGAATTCTGTTTTAGTGACTGAGTGGTATATGCATTCTTCTTGTAACCTGAATATCCTGGGTTTGACTCCTAAATTGTGGAACATAGTTGTGCTCTACATAACAGTTCAGTACTCTGTACCGCATTTTAGTGATTCTCGAATCGAAGTCAATTCTTGTTAAAGATTGCACTTAATCAAATCCCTTCAAACCAACATTTATTAGTTTCCGTCTACGTTGAAATACATCCCTGACACTGAATGATGATTTTAGTGTGAAGCAAGAATTCTTTTCAAATTTGTATCGAAAAAAAGTAGGATATACTGTCTTCAAACAGCTTTTTCTGTAATTCCCATCAATCATCGTCATAGGCCTATTTAAATTATCTGCCTATGCATATTTTGTAGCTGTACTCTCCCACTGCTCGCTGTATGTCTTTACTCTCTCTCTCTATTGTTTGAATTCAGAAACGCTAATTGCCTGTCCACAGATTAACGTTTCCTCTTGATTCCTGACTTGTTTGGTTACGAAATATGAAGCGATTTTCTAGGAAAGGTTCTCCTCCTTTCATTGTATGTTCCCCACTTACTTCTGTATTCAGAGAAATTTCAACGCTAAGTGACGTTGACCAAAGAAGATACACACAAATCGACGCTCACAGATACAGATTAAAATATCTCAATGTCTTCTTCGGTGAGTTACTGCCTCATCTTCAGCCTGCTGTACCCTACTGGTTACAGCTTCCCGCTAGAACCCCAGGTCACTGCCTGAATACAGCCAGTCGCTAGTGAGAATCAGATTAATTTTCAAGTATTGCTTCTGGAAATGCTTTTCGTGACGTCACCTGTGTTAACGGACATATTTCACAAATATTGTATCACAATCATTGTAAGTGGTAGTCTGATTATATCATTCCTATGATAGTTGTTAAGTCGACAGAGTGATAATATATGCCGTTATAAAACACAGTGGACAAGTATGGAAAGCTTGTGTTTTTTGACTATTTAAAAAAGGCTTTTAACTTGCGTCGTGTAATCCTTCTCTTTTCTATTCGTAGACTGTACGGTGTCAACTGACTTTCACTTTCTTACTGTGTGTACTTTTATATATCATCCACATTTTTTAGTTTATTTTTCCTCAAGAGCTGCCATCAGTAAGAGAACCACTGAAAACTATTTCATCTTAGTTATGAGGTGGAGTGGAACAGACAGTGTGTGCCAATGGGATGTTATTCTCACATGTTCCCACGGTTCAGTTCGACATTAACAACAGAATACTATGTATATGTATCTGAACATTCTATATCATGTTGTTTGATGTAAGCCAAAACCACACGCTCGGTGATTGGTTAACGAATATAAACTGCATAGATATATAAACAGTGGTTTGATTGGTGAAAAATGTACATTAGCTTCCGTGTTTTGCCTTTTATTGTTAAAGTTTGAAACTCATGCCCTCGTTCGGAGGACAAACCCAGGACTTCAATGGTAATAGAGTGATTCCGTTGACCGTTCATATACAAAAACGGAAAGCTATCTCCTTCATTTATATAGTGTTCACTGTCCAGACTACAAATAAGTAAATCAGAATTTGGCAAACGTAAAATAACGCCATTATTTCTTTGATCACGGTTACAGAGCAACTGTCATATCCATGGTGATATTTTGAAATCATACATTACTGAGTGAAATATATTCGTGTCTCCTGAGCTGGATAGTTAATTTGCGAAGCTTTCATCACCTAACTAAATGACATCTTCAGCGCATACTTCAATTTGAAGTGAGCTTCAGATTTCTCCACGAGTTTATTGATCATCTTTGCCGGTGACCTTGGACGTGATTGGTTGTTTTTGTGTGTTTTCACACCTTCTAGGTTACTTGTGTTGGAATTGATTGTTTCTTTGACTTGAACTTTGACCCTTTGTGTGAGAGGTTTCTTTCAATGTAGTTTGTTTACTTATCAGTCTTATATCTCCCAATGTAATTTTAAAAGTATATATATCCATGTATGTAGAGTATCCAGCTGACGAGTTCTACCGAAATTTGATGAATTCATTGAATCCTGCTTTATTAACCTTTATTGGTTGTTTTAAATTCGTATCAGGAAATAAATGTTTTCAATTCTTTCTTATCGGTTGATAAATTTTGTGTGTTTCAAAATAGACAAAGGGCCAAAGTTCAAGTCAAAGAAACAATCAATTCCAACACAAGTAACCTAGAAGGTGTGAAAACACACAAAAACAACCAATCACGCCCAAGGTCACCGGGAAAGATGATCAATAAACTCGTGGAGAAATCTGAAGCTCACTTCAAATTGAAGTATGCGCTGAAGATGTCATTTAGTTAGGTGATGAAAGCTTCGCAAATTAACTATCCAGCTCATAGAACACAACCACACCAAAATCACCCACCTAAGCTACAAACCTTCTCTATCATATCTAAATTTGTGTCCCGTTGAAGTGGTGCGGACTGCAGAAAGAAATAGTTTTCGTATAATGTTGTTGGTGGCAGTAAAGAGGTATTCGTGACCAAAGCATCTGTGTCAAACTCCACGTTCCTACTTCATTGTCGACGTATTGCGAATTGTAACACTCATTAATCAAGAATTTCAACACCCACTGTTGACAAACATTTGAAAATTAGTTTAGTGATCACCAGTGCTCACGTCAGCTTATTACAGGATGAATTTACTTGAAGTAGTTTCTGTTAGAACTCATGACCAATGGGGTGCATCAAGTCTGGTATGAGGACGAATAATTTCCGATGACGTTGACTGGCGGTTGCTTTATGCTTGTCTCACGAATTTGCAGCAGTTAAAATATCTGGACCACCCAACGGATTCCATTGC
>OX235272.1:37648337-37689245 GCA_944472155.2 Trichobilharzia szidati
GGGGTAGTAGAATTTTCCAGATATCTGGGACAGGTATTGAATCATTCCTGCTACATGTATTTGCAGCTGATTCGATAAACAAAGCTTCTGTTATCAATCTCTCCCTCCATCCTTCTGTTACATTAGATTTTAAAAGTGTCATTCTATCCCATCCTATTGTATGGTTATGTGTAACCTCATGTAGTGCTATAGCTGAATTATTCTCTAGATTTCTTATCGCTAGGTTTTTATGTTCAACTATTCTGACTGCCCCTGTTTTACTAGTTTGACCTATGTATTTGACATGACAATCATTGCAGACAGGGCATTAGACAAAGTAAATCGTTTAGTTTAATTGGCTCCACAGGATTGATCCTTTAACCGACGAAGCTTGTTTCTAATTGAGTTTGTGGTTGGTTTGAATGCCAGCCACTTTTATTCCTACCAGCATTGTTAAGAATTCTGCGTAAGGTTTCCGAGGTTCCTTCTTTGTATGGAATTACTACTGTGTGATACATCTAATAAACAAACTAATATGGAATTACTTACTACCACAGGGCCCAAGTTTTACACATATATTACCAGGAAATACAGTCTTTGAAAGCGAGTTTTGACCAATATTAATGATAATTCCTGGACAATAATTTGAACAAAATTATAATCAATGAGAAATAAGGGCAATCTTCGGTATCATAACACTTACGAAGACTTGAGGTGTGTGCAACTGCTGATTTTTGTGAAGGAACAGACAAATATTGATGATAAAGTGCTGATTTACAGGGATTTGACTGCTTACAGGTTCGATTACGAGTTGATGTCAGTTAGAGAACTACTGGTTCCTGATCCAGTAGCTGAATGGTCCACCAGCTCACCTCGGTTCGAATCCTAGTGAGCACATACGTAATACTTACTGAAGAGTCGTAGACTAGGGCACAACAGCTGTCCAGTACCTCCAAAGTTTTCCAATGGTTCTCTAACAGATAAAGTTAAAACGTAGAGTTTCACACATTTCAGCTAATAATAATAATATAATAATAAATAATAGAGAAAAATGGCAGATTAACTATTCACACAGACACAAATGGAAATCCAGTCTAATGTTTAACTGAAGGGATGTGTAATGAAAATACTATCACTACTACTACGACTACGACTACAAGCACTACCACTGTGATTTGTTTTTCTTGACTAATTAGCACCATATGGTAAAATCAACTACTAACAACACCTGTTTACAAGTTGAATGAATAATGGAGTTATCAAAATCATTGTTGTATTAAGGACAGTAAGCATACACTGATTGCATACTGCACTACATTTATATATACACATGTCACCTAATTTGTAATGTAACAACATATTCTGAGAAAAATAATCTGTTATTGTATTAAATAGCTTTTGTCTACTTGACAAGTGGTTTAATTCTGGTTGCAATTCATTAGCTAAAAAAAAAACGAAATCAGTGGCTAGAATTCAAGTGTATCACACAGTCGAAATTATATATCAAAATGGTACTGTGCACAAATGATCATATTTTGACAGAAGGAATTTGTCCCTGATACATGACAACTTTCACATTGAGCATCTCATATGTTTAAGTATGTTATATAAGTTAGTAATTTCAGTGTGTTTATGAACAGTGAATAAACCTTATCAAGTTTTTCGATCATGGAGTGATATCAGTTCGAGAACCAAATGGAAAACCAACTGGGAGTAATCGACAGTGCCTGTTTCATTAGTCTAGTTTGGGACTCTTCGAGATTAGGCATCCATCACCAAGGTTTGAACCCAGGGCCCTCTGGCTCCAAGGCAAGCTCGCAGACCATTCAACCACTGCGGCGGGACTAAATGGCCCGTGAATTCCAACCTCTACCAATTCCCGATTTTGACACGACCACAAGCCAATGTCATCAAACTTGAAACTAGCTAAATCCCTACAAACAAACTCTTCAGAATTAATTTCATGCTCACTAGTGATTGACTGCAGGAAGAAGTTGCCTGGAGTGAGTTCTAGTGAGAAGTCATGACCAGTTAGGTCCACCCGCTTGCAAGTGAGGACTGGTACTCGCCGATGACATTGGTTGGTGGTCTCTACAAAATTACAAATCAGCAACTACAGTTTTAGCAGAATAAAATGTTACCACCTTTTATTTCGTCGCCTTCTCTTCAGCTGCTTACAGGGCAAAAACATTATTAAATATATCTACAAAAACATCTTAATATACTTGCATAGAGTTCATTTTAAACAAAAATCAATCGATCAATATACACATACACTAATAATATATACATATATATATATGCAATCTTGAACACAATTCCGAGCAATAATAATCATACAAAATGAAAACTTTTCAGTATCTCGCATTCGGATGAAAAATATCCAGTTACCAGGGCGAAGAAAGACTGATAACTGCTTCTTTCTGAACGCACAAATCAGGTTTCAGGTGCTTGATGGAAATGGCTTCAGCAAACTTGAAGAGAATTGAGTTCTTTTGCTTATTGATAATTTTGAACGACTTTTCGACATCCACCTCATGACCCGTGTCGAGGAGATGCCTGGCGATGGCACTGTTTAAAACATTTGTTCCCTTTAGACGTAAGCTTTTTGGTACATGTTCAGAAAATCGTAGATATGCTCTTCTTTCAGTCCTTCCAATGTAACTGCTCCCGCAGATACATGTAAATTTGTATATAGAGTTGGAGTTAACATGAGAAGGATATCTATCGATTTTTGATTGCACCAGAGAGCAAGTTGTTCGAAAGACGGGAACGAGCTTAGCTGCAGGATAGGCTATGGCTAGTGATGTAATTAGCCTTCTGTTGATCATCGCTGCAATGTTGTCGCCTTTATAATCAAGCTGAATGTAGATTGGCTTTTTTCTTACTGTGATTTGTTTTTCATTTGCGACTTCAGATGTATGAAAATTACAAATCGGTAAGAGGTGGAATTTATGGGCCACTGAATTGGGTACCATTGGCTGAATGGTCTTCTAGATTGCCTTGTAACCAGACGGTTCTCGGTCCAAATCGATGAGTTGATGAGTCCCAAACTAGGATGAAACAGTCGTGAATAACTCTTTGATGGTTTTCAATGTTTCGCTAACTGATATCACTCCGTAACCGAACACTGTGTGCTTAAACTCACCTTTTGTTATTATTATTTTTTTCTATTTCAGAGGTATATACAGATTACCAAAAGGTGCTGATCATCCAGTCGATTCAACAGCTGAACGATTTACACCAGCAGAATGTCAAAAAGCAGCGAATGAATTAGGTCTTCGAAGAAGACAAATGCGATTCTGTATGCATCCACGTTTTGGTTATGCAATGCTTGCTGTACTTAGAGCTGCACATGCTGTTGGTTATCATTGTCCAAAAACATTTTCAGATAGACGATGGAATTGTACTTCTATTCATCAATTGCCACATGTTTCACCAGAGTTAAGACGAGGTGACTTGATTGTTTAAAATTTTTTATTTGTTATTTTTGAATAATATTTTTGAAAAATGGAATTTCTAATTCGATAAATGTAGATCTTTAGCAATGTATGGAGGCATTTAAACAAAAAAAATACCAAAGCATGACAGCTGATTGATTTCATGATGGTTATTATTATTATTGTTTCCTCCAGTTCCTAGAGGAATATAGGGCTTCAGTCGCACGTCTCCATTGCATTCGGTTCTCCTCCAACTTCTTCATCTGACTCTACGTCTAACCACATGCTTTCATCTCCTCTTAACATGACCTCCTCCAACATGTCACCGACTCACTGCTTCCCATTCGGGTTCCACTCGAGGGATGGCCTGGCGTATGATGTCACTTGATGGTTTCCTCAGAGTATGGTTAATCCACACCCATTTCTTCCTGCTTATTTGTTTTGCAATCGGTTCCTGCTGGGTTGGTTCGCTCATTGCCAGAGATCCTTGTTGCTGATCTGTTCTGGCCATCGGGTCTTGAGTATTTTTGAGCAAAGATAGCTATTGATGAAGGTCTGTAGTTTATTTGAAGTGCTCTTCATGACGCCCAGTCTCTGATCCATAAAGTAGCACTGACTTCACATTGGAGTTGAAAATACGGATCTTGTTTTTCATGCTGAGTGCTGTTGATCTTAACACAGACTTGAGAGTAATGAAAGCTTACCTTGCTTTCCCAATCCTCGCTTTGATACACTTATCAGTTCCCTCTCTCTGTAGTTGAAATGATGCTTCCCAAGTAGGTCGATAGTTAGAGGAAGTTCCTTCTTTCAAATGTCTCCCATATATGCTGATTCTTGTCTCTTGTTGTAGTTGTGGTTGTTGCTGTTGGCCAGGAATCTTCATCACCTCTGCTTTCTCTATGTTCACCTGAAGTCCCATCTTTGATGCTTCTTCTGCCAGCTTGGTGTTTTTCACTTGCATATCTTCCAGTTTGTAGGGAATCAGACATATATCGCATCGGTGAAGTCCAGATCCTCCAAGTTTTTGTGTGGGTCTGTTTTATGCCTGTCTCCTCGTTGCCCCCTGTCTGTCTGTATGTAGCATTATCCAGTCTACCGCAATTAGGAATATCATTGGAGACAGTAGGCAGCCAGCCAGCCTTGTCTTGTTCCCGTCTTCACTTCGAAAGATTCCGTGAGCTTCCCGTTGTGGGTTACTTGGCAAGCAGCATTATCGCACAACTGTTGGATGAGATGTATTTTTTTTTAGCGGCACCCCGTAGTAGCGACAGACAAAAAGAAAATTAACCATAACAGTTGATTAATATCATGATCATTTTATCAAATTAAAAGGTGTCATCCAAGACAGTTTCCTGGTACTGTCATAGCAATGTCCCTATGGTGTCTGGTCTCCTATATAATAACAATTGTAGTAATACTTGAATACTTAAGTAGTAGTAACAGTTTACAAAATGTGTATATAATTCTCAGCGTAATTTATCGCTAAAATGTGCTTTTCTTTTAGGATCTTTGGTAAGCTAAAGTGAAAACACCAAGTAAAATGCGAAATCGCGTCAACTTGGAGGGAATAAAAGATGCCACTAATACAGAACTCGGCCCTCCGCCACAACCAGAAGAAGCTGGATTCAGGAAAGGCAAATCATGGGCTGATCAAATTGCAACTCTACGTACGCATCGTCATCACAGAAAAAAGCATAGAATGGCAGTCAAACCTCTACTTCAACAGCTCCATGGAATTCAAAAAAGCCTTCGACAGACAACACTGACCGACAATAAATTTGAAAACTGCTTCAACACTATAGCGTGCAGTACCCAAGTCTTTTACCAACCTCATTCAGCAGATATATGACGATGTCACGTGTCCGGTGATCGAAGACGGAAAACTCAGCGAGGCTTTTGAAGTGAATACAGGAGCAAGACAAGCCAACTGCCTGCCTATTATCATCGACGGTATTCCTAGATGTGGTGGAGTGGACTTCGCAGAAGACTGTGCACAGGGAGTGAGAAGACAGGAATATGCTGTAGTGACCGATAAAAAGATTCCATCTAGAAGATCTGGATTACAAAGTGGATGATTTATATTTATCGTCGCACAAACTCAAAGCCTTACAGGTAAATACCAACAAAATGACTGAAGACGCTGGCAGCAAAGACAGGACAGATTTCAGGTGAACATACAGAAGATGATGGTGACGAAGATCATCAACCAACCAACCAACCGACAGCAACAACAGCCAACACTAATTACCATCAACGAGAGAAATTTGAAAGAGGTCACTTCCTTCACTTTTCTAGGAAGCATCATTTCAACTACAGGCCACTGAAACGGATGAAAATGTCGAAGCTGGCCAGCCAGAATTGGAAAGGCAAGATATACCTTCATCAACCTGAAACCAGTTCGGAAATCTTCTGCACTGACTCAGTCAGCAGCATAAAGAACAAGATTCGGATTTTCAACACAAATGTGAAGTTGGTCAGTTCTTCTATATGGGTCAGAAACTTGCACTGCGTGTCATGAAAGGCATTTCCGACAGACCACTGCAGACTTTTGTCAGCAGCTGCCCACTTCTCTGGCTGCATGCTGAAGATCAAATGGCTAGCCGGCCGGCCTGCCAGAAACAATTAGAAACAGGAAACTCTGGCTGACTGGCAACAAGCTAACCAAGAGCCGATTGCTCAACAAATATTTAGGAGAAAATGGAGATGGATTGGTTGGGCCTACGCTGAGGAGGCTATCGAATGACATCACTCGCACTGCAGGCCATTGCTCGAGTAGAATCTGAATGGGAAGCGACGAGTGGGTCATCGATGCGAGGTTGAAATGGAGAACGTGTGAGTTGGAGGAGGAGATGAGAGATTATGGTCAATCGTGGAGCTAGCTAGTTGAAGCCGACTGCTTAAAATAGAAGAGAGTGGAGATGTATTATTGAAGCCCTGTGTTCCACTCGGGAGCCAAGAGAGTAATAAAAAATAATAATAATCAGGATCTTTAAGTAAATAGCAATCCGTGATGCCTCAGTTGATACAGTGCTATTCGAACTGTAGTGTAAATTGATCCGCTATGATATTTTTCCTTAGCGTTCGAGTAATGAACAGCTGTACGTTGAAAGCCGACTAAAATTTGCATGAGTACACTTCGCAACCCGAAGAAATAAACGAATGTTTAAAATGATAAGAATTAGCGAAAATTCGATGTATTGTGTTGGATGAAAATCCAGGTAGCTCAGTGATTCAAACAGACCACTGAAGATAAAATCTATTTCACTGTGCAACACTTCGAACATACTAACCTCGGAAAGACACTTTTATGAATGTTATTTAGAGAGAATAATTCCGCTGAAGGACTGCATTCAAACAGCCTTGTTATTTTAGGTAACAGTACACCTCATTCTGGTAATATCTGACTAGATTCGTGAAACGAGACTCAAATGTGGGAATGTAACAATCAGTTCACAATCCCCTTTCATCACTTCTATTGAAACCAGTAACTTGTGAAATTGAAGTTGATAATTAAAATGTCAATCACACATATGCTCCGGGTTTCGATCCCCAGCCACAGACCCACTCCTTTACCCCCTGACTCAGTTATAAAACTGGTAAAGAGGAAAGGTTGGGTTTGAAGCTAGCAACTCCACCCCAAAACTTCAAGCCTCCGGCTCAAAGCTCTATTTTCCACTGGGAACGTAAAGGAATAAAAAAAATACTAGACACAACTTGTTTATTATTATCCCATCTTGTTGTACCCTCACATAATACACTTTCTGATATCATTCTAATTAGCCTTAACTGTCTATTGTATGGCCTCCAAAGCCTCAGGATGGTCAGGGGTGGGTGCCTTGCGCTGCGGGTTGACCACCCCTCAGCACACCTCTTGAAATGCTCCCATATGACCGGGCGTCTTACATAGCCTCTCCTGAGGAAGTCCTACTCACTGCCTTCACGTGGCGGAGGTGTTTTTCACCAAAGTGAGAGGGCGAAAGCGGATGCCCGGCGCTCTTCACCGGGTTGACTGTCCATTGGATGACAGTCTAGGGGAGATGGCTAAACCCTGACTCCAAACCTCCAACGACTGGCGTATGAAGCTCACTGGAGCTCACCGACAGACGTATGGACAAAGGGCTTGTTGGATGTCCTGGATGTCTGGCCCCATTCAAAAAGGCGTATGAACTGAACTCCGGTCAGCGGCTGCCAATTGATAGTGGACTCCCTACTCCACTCCTACTGCCTTGTAGGTCACACTTGGTTGTGTAAAGGCTAGAGCTGCACTCTCAAACAAAGGGCCGAGCGATTCTGGGGACATCACTCGTACCAAATTCCCATGAAACTTCATGAACTCTCTTCATCAGGTCGCCGCGCCTGGGCAGCGATGATTCGAGATGTTCATGAAGCCGGCTCATCCTCCCGTAGGAGATAGCCGAAGTAAAGTAAAGTAAATAAGTAGTCTGTTGTATGCTGAAATTGATAGATCTATAACTGAACAGTCTGAAGAATTTATTCTTATCACAAATAATGAGATTTTCTTAATGAATTTTAGGTACACGTGAACAAGCCATTGTTCATGCATTTGCCAGTGCCGTTTTATTATTTGAAATTGGACGATATTGTGCACTGAATAAAATTCGTTATTGTTCCTGTGGTGATGAAGACGGTGCTTATGCTACACCAAATTATCCTACATCACATCCCTATACAACAGGCAATAATTTACCTGGACAACAGCATAGAAAAAATGCCTATAATGATTTCAGTGGTGCACTAGTCTACAGTTCTGGTGCTAACACTATGGATATGATGGAGACATCAAAATCAAATAATATCCCAATGACAGATGGTCAACCGACAGTGAGTAAATTCTACTGGGCTGGTTGTTCAGATAATTTACGTGTTGCTAAAGAGTATACATCACTATTTCTTGGTTTTCCAAATGTACAAGTTATGCTGCCTCCACCAGTTGAAACAGATATGCCGAATTCTGATGCAGCACAAGATATGATGAATAGCCAGAATCGTCATAGAAGATCTACATATTCTTCTCGTGTTACAGAGAACAGTATACACACAACAGAATATTCAGAATTTACTCCTAATTTACTCTATAATCTTGTAACGTCGGATTACACTACAAATGATAACATGGATGATGAAGATGATATTGAAGATGACGGTGATGCAGAAAATGATGATTCAAACTTGTTCCCTTTACAACTTGAATACGCTGATAGACGACGTCGTAACTTACAAAGGCCATGGGCATATCAACAAGGTATGAAGAATAATATGTACCCGTCGTATAATCCAATTCCGTCAGCCTATGATTCAGTACAGAATACGGCAAGTGAAAATATGCCTGTTTCATCTAATAATCAACATTATTCTGATCAGAGATGGCCACGTCGTCCAAGGTCAAGATTCACCAAAAAGAAATCTGTAATACGTACTCTGAATCGTCATAATTATTTAGCAGGAGTTGTAGTAAGTTTTGATCGAGTTTTCTACAAAATACTTTATTTAGCAGTGTGCATGAAATTTCAATTTTTAGTTCTTTAGAGAATTCGACCATTCAGCCGTATGTAATATTATGTGTAGATGAACTACGAGGATTTGTCAACTATCATGGCGACTACTTTGCCAACTAGACAGATAAAATCCAGTTGCGTACAGACTAAAACAATCAATTAAATTTACGTATAAAGCGGTTTTAACTTACTTGTAAAAGTGATATGATGTTAGTTTCTAGAGATTCGATTTTTTTCAAGAACCACTGAAAACCAGCCGGGAGTACTGAACAGTTGTTTCATTAGCTAAGTATGGGAGTCAGCACGCACACACCACCAGGGTCAGAACCCAGAACCTTCCAGTTGTGTGGCAAGCTCGTAGACCATTCAACCAATGGGACCTGACTCAATGTCTCATGAATTCTAATTTCTATCATTTTGGGATTTTGGCGTGATGACCATCGGGTTTCATCGACGAATATTTGACCCCATTCCTGATCATAAAAACCCTACTGGTCACGACTTCTTGGTAGAACTCCAGACAATTTCGTTCTGCAGCCAATCACCAGGGTGCAAACTGGGACAAAACCGGCTATCTGGTACTCCCTGGTTTTCTATGACTCTCTAACTGATATCAATACGTTACAGGAAACTGCGAAATTAATAAACAGTGCTTGGAAATTACACTTATATAACTTATGCACAGAAAGTTCTAAAACTAAAAAATAATAAAGGTTTGAATACAATAGAAAAGAGGTTACGCAATAAGGACAACAGGTTTTCCAGAACAGCCGTTATCAGATGCTTGAAACCTGATTTATGTGTTCAGAAACAGGCAGTTATCAATCTCTTATTGCCTTGGTTGATGTCTTTACTCAGCCTTGAACCTTCAATGTAAAATTTTCAAGAGATAGTGAGTACCATTGGAAACCACAGTGTACTACACATCTGTTCCGTCCTAGTTTGAGAATCTTTGTCAGGAGGCACCTGCTACCAGGGTCTGAACCCAAAACCTTCCGGTTATAAGGCGAGTTCAGAAGCCATTCAGTCACTAGGACACTTTCCAATGGACAGCCTATGAATTCCAACTTCTACTAGCTGGTAATTTCACGGCGACTAACAGCCAATACCATAGGTACGCATTTCTCTTCACACTGGACCAGATGAACCCAACTTCTTACTAGAACTCCAGGCTGTGGTCGTCCTGTGGTCGGTGACTATTGAGTTTCAGATAATTTTCAACAGTCATTTAGTAGATATTTGACTGATTTCACTTCTGATCACTGATTGATGTCAGCTAGTTAAATAAGTGCTATTTCTGAACACTTTTTATTAATCTTGAAGTCTCCTACTGACTGACATCGTGTCACACATGCTAGTACGTTAAAAAAGCTGTGGACATAAACCAAATTAATTTTCTTAGGCTGCATGCAGCTGATAAAAAGTCACCGAAATAAACAATGCTATCATCTTATTCTGCACACATACACACTGTTGTATTTTTCTTTATTCAGATTCATTAAGGAAAATACGTGTATGAAATAACAGAATTTTAGTTGGCACTAGGAATGACTACCTTTCATTGAAAAATCACTATAACTGATAAAGTTCTATTGAAAGTTAATCAGTGCTCATATAGATGAATGATAATGTCTGTCATAGCTGCACAAGGCGAAGTGGCTCGGCTTCTAAGAAGGTTGCAGGCACAGCCTACTGAAGACAGCCATTATACACGAACCCTAGGAGATCCAAGTCTTTCCACCAGCTGTTCTTAACAATGTAATACAGTGAGAAAAAACAACTGCATAAGTGAAATAACCTCTATGAGGATTTGAGTTAGCTGAAAAGACACTCTTAATTTGAACCAGTGTGTGAAAACTCATAAAAGTTTGTACCATTCTTTACTGCGAATTAATGGAATCTAGTGAACAAATATACATGTATTTTGGCACTATATATGTATGTATATTCACAGAGATACAGAGACAAAGAGAGGGGAGCAAACAGACAGACAAATAGAGAGACAGAGGTGAAGTTTCATCATAGTTTCCATTGGAAATTATTCGGAACGCAACATGAGTGATCATGAAGAAAGCAAGGATAAATGCATAACAGTAAATACTATAGATTGATGTAGACGGCCATCCGGTGTTTAGAACACTTCAAACTGTCTTTGCAAGCATCAGTGGTTGATGAGATTGTCATCTAACGCGCTCATTTCAGCTAATCAATAGTATACAGCCATACTTTTATGAACAAATAGATACAAGTGTATAAATGAAAAAAACAGGTTGCAGTTAGAAATTATTCGTAGAATTTCACTCCAGCCGCTTATCAGAAAATGTTTCATAGAATGAATGATATACTGAGTGAAGACCTTTTCCCAGAATTCTTATACGGTTTTCTTCTCTTTATGAATTTGAATAAAGCAAAAAAACAGCAGCTGCAACAGTTTAACATGACACAGTTTTACTTCTCCAGCTTCTATCAGCTGTATGCTACCTTGAACAATTCAGATGGCAATATATAAAATAAAATTCACATGCTTAATACTCAGCCTGCTGTAGCCTACTGGTCACAAATTCCCACTGGAACCCACACAGGTAACTATCTACCTGAATAGGGCCAGTCGCTAGTGAGCAGCTCATTGATATTCAAGGATTGGTTTGTAGGGATTTGATTGATTGGTTGGAGGATTTGATCATGAGCTGACATCGGTTAGAGAACCACGCACCAACCGTGGTTCAAACTCAGGATCTCCTGGTTACAATGCGAGGTATCTCGTAGACCAATGGTTCTTTAACTAATGTCAGCTCATGTTGAAATCCTCTAACCATTCAAACGAAATTCCTACAAACCAATACTTGAATATCAATGATATGCTCATTAGCGACTGACCCTATTCAAGTAGGTAGTTACCTGGGTGGGTTCTAGTGGGAAGTCGTGACCAGTAGGGTACCGCAGGTCTGGCATGGGGAAAAATACTCGCCGATCATATACTTTACTTAACTGAGCTAAAGATATAGGCCAGTAATATTACTTAATGGATTGCAGAAAGATTAAAGGTGCTAGTCAGCCTTCTGAAATATTTTAGTATCTTCATCAGGTGTATTTAGCAGTTTATGTGACAGAACTGCTCAAATGAGACATAATATATTTCATGACATCTATATGATGACTATTCCTTCGAACATTCCTAAATATTATTCACAGAATGCTAAGATCCACCAAGTGAAACGTTTTATTTTTTATGTGCCTTAAGAAAAATTCCATTTTATAATGTGGTCAGTTAGACAGACGAAGGGGATGCAAAACATTCTCAGCATTAATTATAACAAACATACCACCAACATATATAAACGTCTTGTAAACTGTACATTCATCCAATGAGTGTTTTCTTAGGATAAAAGCTAAGTGAGACTCCATCAGTTAGACAAGGCATGTGACTTTAGAGCCTGAACTGTAAGTTCCTCATGCAACACGAGTTGAAGACTTATTCTGATAAATGAAGCAAATCAGAATGCTGACACAATCTATATCACTTATTTCCAAAGAAAGATGTACATGGCAAAAGATAAAATAAACTTATATTGCATAGTCAGTGGAGAGTAACCAGTGACATATGTCTGCTAATTATTTATTATTATTATTATTGTTCCCTTGGGCTCCTAGTGGAACATAGGGCTTCAACTGCACGTCTCCACTTACTTCTGTCTTCTGCTGTACTTTTCATTTGCATCCATGTTAATCCATACTGTTTCAACTCTTCTTCACACGATCTCCTCCATGTCACCCTTCCACGTCCCACTCGCCGCTTCCCTTTCGGGTTCCACTCGAGCAATGGCCTGACGCGCGATGTCACCCAGCGAGTGGCCTCCTCAGCGAGTGTCCAATCCATCTCCACTTTCTCCTGCATATTTGTTGGGTGATTGGTTCTTGTTTTGTTTGTTCCCATAGTTTCTTGTTGGTGATTCTTTCCGGCCATCTGATCTTCAGTAAAGAAGGAAGACAGCTGTTGATAATGGTCTGCAACAGGCTGTTGGAAATATTCTTTGTGACCCGCCAAGTTTCTGATCCGTATAGAAGAACTGACTGACTTGACGTTTGTATTGAAAATCCGAATTTTGTTGTTGATGCTGAGTGACAAAGATTTCCAGATTGGTTTCAGATTGATGAATGTGTTTCTCGCCTTCCCGATTCTCGATTTGACATCCTCGTCCGTTCCACCTGCCTGTAGTTGAGACAATGCTCCCTAGATAAGTGAATGAAGTAACCTCTCTCAAATCCCTCCCGTTGATGGTGATTGGCACTGGATGTTGCTGCTGTTGTTGTTGTTGGTTATTTTCATAACCTCCTTCTTGTCTAGGTTCATCTGGAGTCCTGTCTTCTCTGGCTGCTTCTTCGACCAGTTTGTCGGTTTTCGCTTGTAAGTCTTCGATTTTGTGTGACATCAAACATAAATCATCCAAGCGCGAAATCCAGGTCTTCTAGGTTCTTCACGTCAGTGCAGGATATCCCTTTCTTCTCGTTTCCCACTGTCTGACGCATAATCTAGTCCACCACAATTAGGAATAACATTAGTGATAATAAGCACCCTTGTCTGTCTCCTGGGTGCTTATTATCACCAATGATGATGTCTGCTAATGGTAACTGGATTCTATCAATCTGTTTGCACTATGGTCACCAATATAGGCGATTCGTCATAATGATGCACTTCTTTAATTCATGTTAAGTGCACGAAATCTGGGTCTGCCGATTTACCTCAGTCATTGAATACAGCAAGTTTGTTAGAAAAGTTACAATTTTCTGGTTCCATAGTAATTTATTTTGTGTGTTTACCACACAAAGAAATGGTATTATTTACTAGGTGACTTCCCGAACACAATCATATCTGTTGTAACTAAACAACTTCAAAACTTTATTTTTTATAGTTTTTCTTCCTTGCCATTTTTCATAGGGGTAGTAGAATTAACCAAATGTCCGGCATAGGTGCTGAATTGAGAAATAATAACCTCATTAGGATTTATGGTGTTTATACAGTTCATAAAGTTGTCAAACTTATCAATTGTCTAGATGTTTAGCAATGGTATCGAACCCATTTACAATAAAAACCACTTAAAATCTAGTCTTACTAATTCTTATGAACATAAAAATAAACGATTTAAAATAAGTCATGATTATTTATTATTATTCGCTTGGGTTCCGAGTGCAGTATAGGGCTGGCTTCAACAACACATCCCCACTCTATTCTATTTGGTGCTACCCTCTTCAGCTGGCCAGCTCTACGATGGACCATAATCTCTCATCTTGTCCTCCATGTCATTCTCTCACCAATCACCCACTCGTCGCTTCACATTTGGTATTAGGTTTTGCCGCATTTCTTAAATGCTTCATTAATCCTATTTCCGCTGCCATGAAGCAGGATGAACAGAAATTAGAATATCATTTTATGTGAAGAGTAGTGTTTAACCTCCCATCTTGTTTTCTTTTTATGAAGCATCTTTCGTGGCTTTCCAACTTATAAATGAATTGAGTTGCATCTACCGTTGAGTTTCCGAAAAGCCTATTTATATTCTGTGTTTTCAACGCGATGAATGTATTATTCACATATCCCACCATATAATGGATATGCAGTTAGACGTTTCAATCCTCAGCTTTGCCCAACTGTCTTTAATTATGTTTGCTGCAATTGAAGGTATTGATGATCCCATGCAAACTGCTTCGTTTAGTTTGTATATTTTTCCTGAAAACTTTAATACTGTAGAAATCAGACATGGCTGCACTTCTAGCATAATGTCTTCTGGTGGAATTTCACTTCTAAGTCTAAGTTCCTCCAGACCCCTTCTATAGCTGTGTTCATTAGTATTTTTGTATTGTAATTTGATGATGCCAAAATTAACCAGTTTCATATTCTCTAACTTGTTTAAGAGAGAGATTTAACAGAGGTTACTGCCTCCAAAGCCTCAGGATGGTCAGGGGTGGGTGCCTTGCCTTGCGGGTTGGCCACCCCTCCGCACACCTCTTGAAATGCTCCCATATGACCGGACGTCTTACATAGCCTCTCCTGAGGAAGTCCTACTCACTGCCTTCACGTGGCGGAGGTGTTTTCACCAAAGTGAGAGGGCGAAAGCGGATGCCCGGCGCTCTTCACCGGGTTGACTGTCCATTGGATGACAGTCTAGGGGAGATGGCTAAACCCTGACTCCAAACCTCCAACGACTGGCGTATGAAGCTCACTGGAGCTCACCGACAGACGTATGGACAAAGGGCTTGTTGGATGTCCTGGATGTCTGGCCCCATTCAAAAAGGCGTATGAACCGAACTCCGGTCACCGGCTGCCAATGGATAGTGGACTCCCTACTCCACTCCTACTGCCTTGTAGGTCACACTTGTTTGTGTAAAGGCTAGAGCTGCACTCTCAAACAAAGGGCCGAGCGATTCTGGGGACATCACTCGTACCAAATTCCCATGAAACTTCATGAACTCTCTTACATGGCTTGGTACAGTCAAGGCTGATATGGAGTGCCTGGGGCTACAAACCGTCTACGGACTCCGTCTGTGGAACAAGAATTGGATAACCCTGTTGCAAAACCTTGCATCAGATCGCCGCGCCTGGGCAGCGATGATTCGAGATGTTCATGAAGCCGGCTCATCCTCCCGTAGGAGATAACCGAAGTAAAGTAAAGTAAGTAACAGAGGTTACTTCGTTCCCTTATCTAGAAAGTATCATTTCAACTACAGGCACTCGGAACGGATAAAGATGTGAAAGCCAGCCAACCAGGATGGAAAAGGTAAGATACGCCTTCATCATTCTGAAGCCAGTTCAAAATCATCTGCACCAACTCAGTAAGCATAAAGAACAAGATTCGGATTCTGTTCAACACAAATATGAAGTCGGCCAGTCAGTTCTTCTGTACGGGTCAGAAACTTGCACTGCGTGTCACGAAAAGCATCCTCAAGATGCTTCTGAAGACTTTTATCAATAGCTACCACCTTCGCTGGCTGGCTCCATTCTGAAGATCAAATGGACATCCATCTGGCCGGCCGGTCAGCCATAAACAATTAGCAACAAGAAACTCGCTGGCCGGAATTAAGTCAGCTAAAGGCCGACTGCTCAACAAATATGTGGAAGAAAATGAAGATGGATTGGGAACACGGTGAGGAGACCGTCGAATGACATCGTGCTCAGTGCAGGCCATCGTTCAAGTGGAATCCAAATGGGAAACGACGAGTGGGTGATTGGTGAGAAGGTGAGATGGAGGAGAAGATGAGAGATTATGGTCCATCGTAGAGCTAGCCAGCTGAAGAGGGTAACACCAAATAGAAGAGAGTGGAGATGTGTTGTTGAAGCCATCCCTATGTTCCACTCGGAACCCAAGGGAATAATAAATAAATTAGGTTAATAATGTCACCTCAGCAGAATACATTTTTTAGAGTATAAAAGATGGATTTTATATTGTAATCTTATAAATTCTGTTACTAATAAGAAGTTCAAACTGAAATGATTGGGAATTTTAAAAAGTTTCTATATGGATGATTATCCAGAAGGCACTTTATTATTTTCACCATGGATAGGTGCCAAGCAACGTTAGTTCCCGCAACACTTTTAAAATAATAACTTGAAATTATTGGTGTGAGTCAGATTCGTAATTTGGTTGGTACAAGGATGTCATCAGGAAATTCACCTATATCCAATGTTTAGATTCAATATTCGCGAGTAGAAGTATCCATGTTTACAGCGTACAAAAAAGATTTCAAAGTCAATGAGAAATAAGCTTAGTGTAGAGAATTTTGAATAATTTGATAAGTTTTTTCCATTAAAACGAACTGTTAGATTGAATGTATGAATAACAATAAACAGGTTACCTGAGAAAGTTACATTAAGCTGAAAAACGATCTGATTTGAACATAGTGAATTTGGCTATTGCAAATTTTCTTAGGCTTCTACGTTCCTGATTATCAAATACGCAGCGAACCTATCAGTGTACCTGTTCTTTTATGATGAACACTGCTACATTTACGTTACTACATAACATTTTGACACTAATTTTACACTTTCTTTCTGAAAAACACGGAGAAACAGTTAGAAAGGTATATTTTACCTAACATGTCACATAAATACTGTCACTTTTAATTTTAGCATTTGACCGCCGAATCTAAATTCAAATTTTTCCTTAATCCCTTCAGATGTTCAGATTTAATACTTCAACTGATTAAAAATGCCCATTAATTTTTCTCAAAAGAATGGTTATTGAACAAAGAATATTCTTTTCGATAACCTGCTCTTCATCAGGTAGCTTCTACAGTTATGTATACATTATAGTGAATGAATTAGTGTTACTAACAACATTAATGCTGTTTAAATAACATCAAATCAATAATAATAATATGAATGGATTACAGTTCGATAGCATCAACACAACAGCAATACACTGAACATCAGAGAAATTAGGGCAGATAATGATACGAATTCATGAATTTATAGTCTCCACTGAAGGCCGGCCAGGGAATTAATAATAATAATAATAATTTCTTATTAATATAGTCGGAACCAGTGGATACACAATAGAAGGAATATAGTAAAGTACAAAAAAGGAAGCCAATGTTAATAATTTAGGTAGCTAAGTAAGTTTGAAGAAGGAGTTCACTAAAGAATACGAAAAAAGAGAGAAATAAAAGAGTATGAAATTATGTTGTTAATAACAAAGCAAGTTACAGGAATTGCATCTTTTGCACACAAAGGACTGGTTGTTTAGGATGAATCGTGATAGCCTCTGCTGTTTGGAGTACTCGGTACCTGGATGTTTTTGGCAATTTATTTGGTCCCCAATAGATTATGATGGAGAAGGATTCTTCAATACTGGCTGGCTTTGTGGCCGGTTTGGACTAGGTGGTCTAATATCGAACTGTTCATGGTTTTTACTACACCCTCATTTAACCACAGTGGTAGATGTTCTAGAGCGAGCACGAGAAATCAGGTTGCTAGAGCAACGGCCAATATAACTCGCTCCACCACAAGATCAGTTGAACTGGTGGATACAATTAGAAGTGGCTAGTATAGGTGCTTCATCTTTCAATTAAGGAATCACCATCGGTCGTTTAGAAAATAAGACTTCTGGTTTAACAGCAATAAAAGTTCTTTGAACGGATTTTCTTAACTTTTTTTCTTCCGGACCTGAAGCCTCTTTGGGTTTTATGTGTTTGTTCCGGCGAAGAACTTAAGATTTTACATACTATGTTAGAGGAGTTGATCCTACCGTAATTATCACAAGAAAACTTATCTCCATTCTTATAAACCGAAACAGTCAATGATTTACACCCGTCAAACAGGACTATCTCACATTCCCCCACTTTATCTAATATTTTAGTTAACCCAGTCAATAGTTCAACAGCATCATCCATAAATACTTCTGGAGTTATGTTTAATTTGAGGTACACATGTAAAGGTTTTCAGAAAAGCCGCTGACACAATGTTACTACTAACAAACAGAAATGGATGGTAGGAAACCAACAAAGATAATGGGAAAGTTCCTCTTGTTCGACAGAAGTATTTTATACACACTAAAGGATTATCTCCCTAGTCAATAAGTAATTTCATTATCAGTTTGTTTATTTATCCAGAGAAATTCACAGTAATAAAGCGAAATGCTTCACATAAACATGTATAGAATTTCTGTATAAGACACGTTGTTATATTATATACTAAAGTACTATCTTAAAAATATTTACTTAGTAAGGTTTTACGCGTCGGTATTTCAGTGGTAGAATATTTGCCTAGCACTTACGTGGTCCAGCGTTCGATTCCCGACTGTTCGGTTGTAAGCCTGACAAAGAGGCAAGGCTGGGTGTGAGGCTAGCAACCTCACTCCATAAAAAAGATACCACTGCCCTGTACTGAAACCTCACGAATTACTTAGAACAAGGCTATTTCCTACCACAAAAATTGTAAAATAAAGTCCCTCTCTGATTGGACACTAGTAACTAGTGTTATGCGTCTAGTCCTTTCTTTGGTGCAGACTGAATTCTATCAGTCAGGTTTGCAATGTGGCCACCATGCCACTAGGTAGCTCGCCATCATGGTGCACATTGATTTGATGATATTAGATGGTTGGAGGCAATCGCCAGGAAGTCTTGGCTACACCTAGGTTTCGTGATAGTTGGCACTCACTAGTCACCAAGGCGTATCTGCAACCTTGAAGGAACTCATGTCCCTTCTGAGATTCGAACCCGCGTCACCCAGTGAGTCCTGAAGTCAGAGACGTTACCATTGAGGAGCTATTCGGGCTGTAGTGGATACTTTGATTAGACACTAGTAACTAGTGTTATGCGTCTAGTCCTTTCAAAGTCCAATCAAAGTACCCACTACAGTCCTACGGGAGGTTAATCGCGAGCCCGAATAGCTCCTCAGTGGTAACGTCTCTGATTTCAGGACTCACTGGGTTACGCGGCTTCGAATCTCAGAAGGGACACGAGCTCCTTCAAGGTTGCAGATACGCCTTGGTGACTAGTGAGTGCCAACTGGCACGAAACCTAGGTGTAGCCAAGGCTTCCTGCCGATTGCCTCCAACCATCTAGTATCATCAAAGTCCCTCTCTGTCTCTTATTTATCAACAAACGGTTTCTAATTATCGAAAAACAGAAAAAAAACCAAATGAAATACTGATTACACATTGCATTTACCGAGTTATTTGTTTTGCTTTTAACACAGACAAAGTCATTAATCGGGTTCAATATACAATGTGCATATATAATCAAACCATGCACTACTATAAACATAATGATTCAATTATTAAAAATCATAATATACAGGCAGGTATCTCACCTACTATGAGAAGTGTACATATATATACATATAGACATGGTCTACATTTTATGCTATGCAGAATAAATGTTACGTTTAAATGATTCATCCTATCATTGAATACTGAACAAACATATATGCATACATAGGCAAATAAAAGTGTACATTATTTATTACTGTTTTTTTATTATATATATATATATATATTAAAAATAGTCGGAAAAATGCTTGTAGTTAGCTTTCTTTTTTAAAGAGAATATATTTAACCTTTTCATAAATAAAATAAAGCTCTGTACACCACTGTCCAACTAGCCTATTAATAATCCTCATTTGAATGTTTCTGTTACTGGCAGTATTAGTAGGAATAACACCAATATTAGTAATAATAATAATAATAATAATAGTTATTAAAACAACTGTACCACCTCCTTGTACTATTCATTTGTAGTACACAGAATTGTTCAGCCTTTCGTTTACCTACCTCCTGTTATTTATTATTTAGTAAAAAAAATGCAGTGACAATGAGTGTTTATTTTTGTTACTTTATACATGAATGTATTACAGAAATAGAAATGCCTTTTTAAATCCTACATCTTAAAGTGGATATCCTAGTTCGAAATTTATAGTGCTTGTTGAATTTATTCTATTGGCAGCTAGTATGATTGGAACTACTGACTTGCGATGAAGAATCTCTACTGCAGCCTTCTTCGCTTAGAAGGCAGGCTTGATGTTAGATGAATGATATTCTTTATAAAAGTACTTTGCCTGGATAAAGATTTCGTCAAAACTGAATTATATTCATCATCATGAGGATAAGTAGGAAAAATATGACAGAACAGAAGAAGTTTAGACAATCAGCGATCACTCAACCTCTAATTTTGTAGCTTGTTAACTCTCGAATCTTATTTACTGTTCTGTATTACTATCAACCCCCTTAGTGTTTGCTAGGCTACTCAAAATGGATTATATCATATTTCGAAGAGTAATTAAGAGTGCGTCGGTGGCACAGAGGTTAGGACTCTCGCCGACCATGCAAATGGTCCGGGGTTCGATCCCCTGCCGACGCACACCTGATATCAATGGCCGGCCTGCAAAATTTGGGCTACCGATATCACATGCTGAAAATTCCATACTTGTACTGAAAATACGGTGTGGCATCAAGCTTTAAACAAAAAAAATAAAAGATAAAAAAATAAAAAATCTCATCAGGTAGGAGGATTTGAAGTCAATATAAAAGATTATATCCTCGCTTGCACAGCTGAGTACAAACCTCGACGATGATCTATTTGGTCTCCCCGCTTTCTATGTTATAGAGATAGTGTTAAGCATGAAGGTTGTCAAGTGCTATGCAATTAGCAAAACAGCTGACTCTTTTGCCTTCTCCTATTTGTAATTTTTGGTGACACTATCGCAATTAAATTGTAATTCTAGTTATTAATGCTGTTATTATCACTGTACACCTCTTGTATATTGCTGAATTTATTGTTACTGCTAATATCCTGTAATATTTTTTTGTTTTTGCTGTTGTTGAGTAAATCAGATGCAATATTGTACCAAATGCTGAGAATTCTATTTTGTGTCATAAGTACTGCTTTAGATTAAAACGAATCATTATTGTCATTATTACTGTCGCGTCTGTGGCACAGCATTAGAATGCTCGCCAACCAAGCAGGTATGTTGGGGTTCCATCTCCTGCCACAGACGCACTCCTACACCTCGCTAAGCCAGTAATAAGACTGGTAAAGAGGTAAGGTTTGGCATGAGGCTAACAACCCCATCCCGCAAAAATAAAACACCACTGCTACAGAAACTTCTACTGGGAATGAAAAGGAATTTTAAAAAATTATTACTATCAGAAATAAGATAAACTAAGGATACCTATGACTGTGCATTCTTTGATTTTATTACGTATAATTTATGCATGTTAAAAAAAATATAAAAAATTTAAATTATGCTAAGTGGGAGGACTAAAAGTGAGTGATACTGTTTGTGTACCCTCCACTGGAACTTAAACAAAATAAATCTAAATTAGGAAGAAGATTGACAGAGGAAATTTAATAATAATAATAGTGATCTGCTGTATTCCGAAAACATTACTTGTAAAAGAGTATTGATTTTTCAGCATTTGTCACAATATTGCATCTGTTTTACTCAAAATATAAATAAAATTCTCCACAAGCATATTTCCATATTTACAGTAGGAATGATGTAAAAAATGTGCTAAGTATAAAATGAGAACATATACCTATAATAATAGTAGTAATAATAACAGTAGGTTGGTTTCAAACAATATTATGGATACAGTTTAGAAATCTTAGTATGTTATATGTGTGCGTCGGTGGCACATTGGTTATGACTCTCGCCAACCTTACACATAGTCCGAGCTTTGATCCTCGGCCGACGCATACCCGATATCAATGGTCGACCTGCAAAATTTGGGCTACCGATATCACATGCTGAAAATTCCGTACTTGTACCAAAAATACGGTGTGGAATCAAGCTGTGATCAAAAATATAAAAAATTAAAAAGTATTGAATCTGATGTTTTCTTTACATGGCATGATGAGAGGAGAAACAAAAAAATAATGAACTCTGGTGGGTGCGCACCACAATGCATACACTTTCATATAGTCATACGGTAGGATGGAGTACGGTGAAACTTATAAAAGTAAGGTAGTTAGGTGGACAGTGAAAGACTAATTGCCGATTCTCCATCCAATGAAACAACACCAGTTGATAAAACGTCAATACAGGATATATGAGAAGTTACGATAAAAATCAGCGGGAAGTAAGACTATTAAAAGCAAAATTATAAAGCTTTGTGAATACACTGATCTGATTATGGACTATAAGTTATCTTCTACACGTCATTCAGTTATTAATATTGCATCACTGTGTTGTATTTCAAATAAACTTATCTTATATGGGATGTTAAAATAATAAACAAACGCTTGGCATATTTATTTACAATATATCCACTAGAATGATTCAATAATTGGGGACATCATCGAAGATGCATTTTACTCTACTGTGGGGTCGTTGTGGAAATGGGCATAATCCCCCATGCACATTAAATAAGTTATTTTAAACTTGAACACCAACTGATAACAGCTATAGAACCACTGAAAACCATCCGGGAATACTGGACAGCGGATTCATTAGCCTAGTTTGGAACTCTTTGGGAGTAAGCACACAATCTGAACTGCCCGGTTACAATGCAAGCTTGCAGACGATTCAGCCACTCGGACAGGACTCAATGGCTAGCCGGTGAATTCCACCTTGTATCAATTCGGGATTTTAGCGCGACCACAAGCCATTGTCATCAAACTTGAGCAAATCAAACCCTTACAAAAATAACTCTTGCAAACAAGTTATATTTCATGACAGTTGAGTGGTCATTGTATTACTTCAAAAAATCTTATCTATGACAACATTTATCGATTCCTGAAACTTTGTATAATCCTATCGTCAGGCTCGTTTAATGAGAATAAAGTCAAGCACATTTCAATATTCGTTTTGCTCTTCAACTTTCAGCTCTGTTGACCATTAAATAAAACAGAATTTTAGAATTTAGAAATCCTAGCATGATAATATCCATATTGTGGCGTGTGCTACTGATAAATCTTATCAGTAGCATATACAGTGACATCCAACGGCATATACACATCAAATAGCATTTGATGTCCGAGAAAGCAAATGATACAGCGCTATGAGAGGAACACAAAGTAACACACAAAATGAAGGCCACAAGCAGAGCAACACGGAAGAACTGTGCAGATAAGGTGTACATAATTTAGATATACAGAGATGCCAAACACCAAGTAGACATTACTTAACCAAGTCTTTCGTCTTCCACAGTTTCAATATCAGCTTGATTTGCTGATCACCATTCGGTGTGTAAAGCAGATCGAATTTCGTGACTTGAATACTTTAGTCTCCTTAATGAAACCATGGTGAATTTTCATCTCAAACAGTTCAGTACAGGAATAATGAATTTTAATTTAAATTATCACCCCAGGAAAGCTCAGAATCAGAGTTCAACAAAACATCCAGAACACTTAAAAAGACCGACTTGTGAATGTTAATTTTTGCAAGCGAAGCCAGTATAGACAACATGTAAAAGATTTCTTTTATAACATCATTTAACAAGACTATGAATAGCCAAACAGTTTGATAAAATTAAATACAAAGTTATGCATATAAAATCTAATGAAAATGAAACTCTGCAGTAGAATTACCATGATTAGTGGAAGTAATAAAACTCGTAGATTGTAAAACCATGACACTACAAATTGTATTTTTCTTAACTTACTTGGGTTACTTGGGTTCTAGTGGGAAATCGTGACCAGTAGGGTACAGCAGGTCGGGTGTGAGGACAAATACTCGCCACCGATGACACTGGCTAGTGGTCGCGCTATTTCGTGAATTGGCAGAAGTTGGAATTCATGGGCTGGCCATTGGATTGGGTCCCAGTGGCTTAATGGTCAATGAGCTAGCTCGCCTTGTAGCCGGAAGGCACTGGATTCGAACACTGGCGGTGGCTGCGTACTGGTGAATAAGAGTCACAAACTAGGCTGACGAAACAGCTGTCCAGCACTCATAGTTGCTTTTCAAATGGTTCTCTAACCAATGTCAGCTCATGATGAAGTCCTCCAACCAATCAAACAAAATCCGTACAAAACTCATACTTGAATATATATATATATACATGAAGTATAAATGACTAATAATATATTATCAATGCAATATAAATTGTTATTCTGTTGTTTCTTCATTTAGGAACGTTTTATTGACACAAAGACGCAGAGTAGTTGACTTTCGCTAAAACAGAATAGGGTGCGTCGGTGGCATAGCGGTTAGGACGCTCGCCGACCATGCACATGGTCCGGGGTTCGATTCCCGGCCGACGCACTCCTTTACCTTGCCAAGCCATAAACAAAAAAAAGCTGGTGAAGAGGAAAGGTTGGGCGTGAGGCTAGCAACCCCATCCTGTAAAAATAAAATAAACACTGCTACAGATACTTCAAGCCTCTAGCTTGAAGCCCTATGTTCCACTGGGAACGTGAAGGAATAAAAGAAAAAAAACAGAATAGTGCTAATAATAATAATAATAATGAAAGTAATAAAATCACATCCATTAAAATTGTCTGTTTAATTTCATTTCAGTTAATGGAAGCGAATCAAAAGTTGGTTTGTAAATGTCATGGTGTAAGTGGCAGTTGTGCTCAACGTGTCTGCTTCCGTCAACTTCGTCGTATCGATACTGAGGTAATGCAGAAAGCGCTGAAAATGAGATATTTGGTAAGTCAAGAGAAAATTTTGTATGTATTACAACATTAAATAACTTGGTTAACCTTGTCACACTACAGCATAGGCGCATACAATGCATTTTGTAAGCCAAATATTATCACTGTCTGTGTATGTAGACATGTACAATAAGATGCTTGTCTTTGAGTTGAACTTCCTTATTATTTTTGCAGTGTTCTTTATTCCTGATTAACTCAATTGCTAAGCTTGTTTGTTTGTTCGTTCGTTCATTCTTTGCATTACATGTCTATTCATGTTATTTGTTAGTTTTGTTGACGGTTTTGAACATGGAATTTTTTAGTGATAGCTGTTTAGGACAACTGTTTCGTCATAGTCTGGGACTCTTCGGTGATACGTACCTATTGGGATTTGAACCCAGGACCTTCCGGTTACAAGGCAAGCCCGTGGACCATTCAGCCAGTGAGTCCCGATTTAATGGACCATGAATTCTTTTATACATCAAGAATTCACACAAGTTGAAACTCGTGGGCCATTGGGCCATTTAGTCTCAGTGGTTGAATGGCCAACGAGCTCACCTTATAAGCTGAAAGTCCTTGGTTCAATCCATGGTAGGGGTCGTGGATGCGTACTTTGTAAGAGTCTTAGGCAAAGACGAAAGCACTGTCCAGTACTCCCTAGTTTCCAGTAGTTCTCTAACTGGTATCGGTTTGTGATCAATCTTGGAATGTTCACTGAAATGAAATTCCCTTGGATGAATGTTAAGGGGGTAACCGAAACAGTACGTAATACTAATCCATAAGAATTATGGCTGTTAGCTTCGATGCATAAAAGAAACTGATACCTCAGATACATGTAAATTTACATACACAATTAGAGCTAATATCACTGTTATCATATCCACTTCTGACCTCTTGAATCAAGTTGTCTCAGTCACCTAGATCTCCTGACTGTCTGCATAGCTGGTAGGATTCCAGATGAACTGAAATTCAGAAAACAGTGGCTTGAAAAATACTTGAGTATCACTAGTTCCATGGTAGAATACGCATCAATGACGTCTTGGGTCTGATTTTGATTTCTGGCTGACGCACAACTTAACCTCACATAGCTGGTACTAAGTCCTGTGAAAGCAGAAAGTTGGGTGTGTAACTGGCAACTATGACTCGTAAAAAAGGCACCGCTGCTACTGAAACTTTAAAGTTCCTGCTTAAAGCACCATATCCTACTCGCAGCTTGGTGGATTCAAAACGAAAAATATTCACTTAATCTTAGTTCAACCTGAAGTAAAGACTACAAATGCAAAGTGAAGTAATAACGCTACAGTTGAATACTTTACACTAGGCAGGTTTTCAGGATTCTAACTAGCCCCTGTAGACTATTAAGCAATCATTCTTTCCTTGATTACTGTATATTTAACTCTCATTATAATGGCAAAGTAGGGAAACTCCTCAAATAATGTAGACTAATAGAATGAAAGAACTATTATATATATATATATATATATATATATAGTTTATCTAAAGACATGAAATGCTGAGACACAGTGAGTCGGTGGTTTAATGGTAAAATGGTAGCCAGCCACACGGGAGATTCAAATCTAATTCCCAGCTGACACACTACTAAAACTATACCTAGTTTACCTACACGGTAGTAAGTTCGAGAAAGACGGAAGTTTAGGCGTGCAGCTAGCAATCCCTTCCTGTAGAAACAACACCATCTCTACTAAAAGTTCAAATGCCAGCTGACCTATTTTTCATTCAGAAAGCAAGGATTGAAAAGAAGAACAAAAGCGTAAACACCCGCAGGTTATGCAAAGCTTCAAACATTTTTCCCCTTTATGAATTTGAATAAAGCAAGAACAACAGCTTTTGCAGAATAAAATAGTACCACCATTTATTTTGTTGGCGTCTCATCGGCTGCTTACAGCCCAAAGACATTATTAAGTATATCAACAGAAACAATTTTAACTTATTTGCACAGAGTTCATTTTTAAGCAAAAAATGAATCAATCGGTATATGCATACAATGCTAATATTAATAATGAGCACTTTATTCCGAAAAATAATCATCATACATAATGGAAAGAGAGGATGAAAATATCCAGTTACGAGTGCGAGAAAAGACTGACGGATAACCGTTTTTTTCTAAATACATACATCGGGTTTCAGGAACTTGATGGGGATTGCTTCGGCAGACTTAAGCAGAATTGAACTCTTTTGCCTATTGATAGTTTTGAACGATATTGCGATGTCCATCTCATATCCGTGTCGAGGAGATGCCTGGTGATGGCACTGTTTAATCAATTTGTTCCCTTGAGACGTAGGCTTTTTGGTGCATGTTCAGAAAGTCGGAGGTCTGCCCTTCTTTCTGTCCTTCCAATGTATCTGCTTCCACAGATACACGTAAATTTGTATACACAGTTGGAGTTGACATGAGAAGGGTATCTGTCGACTTTTGACGGAACCAAAGAGCATGCTCTCCGTTGGACGGGAACCAACTTAGCTAGAGGATAGGCTCTGGTTAGTCACGTTCTCAGTCTTCTGGTGACCATTGCCGCAATGTTTTCACCTTTAAAATCAAGTTAAATGAAATAAGTATTCAGTGAAATAGGTCGCAATTTCTATGCCATCATCATTTTACTCAGTAATATTCAGCGTAAATTAAAACAGGAACAATCGGATTAGTTGCGAATAGAATCGTAGTCGAAATAAGAATTTAACTACTGCCATTTTCTATAGTTTGAGAACACAGACCAAGCAAATGAGTACTTTTGGCGATTTCGCATCAGGCCTTACACTTGTGATTATAGTTGTATAGCTGGAAGCAATCGATAAAAGCGTTAGACCTAGATTCCGTGCTTGCCGGAACTCGTAAGCAATGCGTATCTGCAATCTTGAATGAAGTAATGACCTTCCTGAGGTCCGAATCCGGGTAACCCAGTGCTTCAGTCAAAGGCGTTACCAATGAGCCAGCCACCTAGCGATGATTCAGAGTGCACCCTGATGGCAAGCCATCTAACATGGTGGCTACATTACAAATTTGACTGATAGCACACAGTTTACACCAATACCTTGGGGTAGACGTGTGAAATTTTTTATTGCTTAGTGTTAATCAAAGTAAGGGTGATTATAATAGCGAAAATAATTGAATAATGCAAGTGCTTATGTAATCTAGGTATTCCGTTACTTTGAATATTTAATTAGATTGAGTTTGTATTAAGGTGTGCAGTGGAAAAATAACTTCTGTGTTACAGCAGTTGCATAAAGGAGTATATAGTTTTATAAAAAATAGTGAAACTCTGACTAAAATATATAGTGTATAATGGTAACAACGGAGATAATAGTAACCGGTGTCATCTGAGAAGAAAATTTTCCTAGTGCTTATCTGTGTTGAACTTGAAGGCTGTGGAAGGGAAATAAACGAGGAATACACTTTCTGAACTCATAGATTAGGTTAAGAAATTTTGACGGTGACTAATTAGGCTATGTGGGATGATTAAAAGAGTGTTAGTCTACAGAATCAAGACGGCACCTTATAGGAAATGTTAAAAACCGATTTTTTATCAGCTTGATGTCCTCTACCCACGAGATGGGCCATTAATTAACTCTTGAGAGATCTTGATATTTCTTTATCCAATCACATTGTACAATATTGAAGAAAGCGATAACAAACTTACCCAGTCTTTCAACTTATTTAATTGTCTTTACAAGCGAAGTGAATTTTCGAAATGTACACCGTTGTTACACTTTTGCAACAGACAATGAATTTTGCACATAGTGTTGCGTTAGAAAAAACTCTTTAGGGATTGTTTTTCTATGCTCCAACGCCTGTGATTTGTCACCTATATCTTTCTTTTGCGACATTTGCTGGCGCGTCTTTCCGACTGTTCTCATTATGTCAGTTTATACAAATATTTCACAACATCCGTGTTCCTTCAGTGAACTATTTGCCTTTCTTGTTTCACTACTCAAAGTGTGGTGAGAGCTGTCTGCAAGACAAAATTGTAGACAACAATTGACGTCAATGTTTACGTCCCGAATTGGGGTTATGAGAAAAAATAAGAACAAAGCCTAACCTTGAGGAACTCAACAACCAATCACAGCAGACTTAACGTGGGCAGATACGATTAGTAGATATATCAACGCACTATCTAAGAAACGGCGAAAAGGAGATGACAGAATAACCTTCAGCAGGAAAACAACCAATCAGAAGACGTTGCTTCTCTGCTAACAATAACGAATAATAATGTACATAAAAGTCTATAAATATCTGTTGGTTTTCTGAATATTGGATCTGTTGCCTGGCCCCTGTCTTCTGTCGTTACAAAAGTAATGGCTGTACTTATTTTCTTAGTTCAAAATATCAGAGTGTTGTTCACATTCTGTCTTTATACAGGGTGAATAAACAGGTGCGTATTGACTGACTGATTAAGATGAGTAGTTGTATACTACTCAAATCAACCAGGAGTAGTGTTTGCCAACCAGTAAAATCAAAGTGATCTAAGCACCGTTAGGCTGCATATATTTATTTATTTATTTTATTTATTTTGATTACAGCTTGATTCCACACAGTATTTTCAGTACAAGTATGGAATTTTCAGCATGGATATCGGTAGCCCAAATTTCACAGGCCGACCATAGATATCGGGTGTGCGCCGGCAGGGGATCGAACCCCGGACCATGTGCATGGTCGGCGAGAGTCCTAACCACTGTGCCACCGACGCACATTTAGTTTTATGTATTTGTGACTGGTTCCTCAATTACCATTTATGGTGTAACTGAAGGAGACAAGACATCTGGTAACGGATGTTTCTTAGCAGTTTGACATACATATACGCAGAAGGTCTGCATACAATACATAGATCTTCGTTATTGTGCTATTTCTGCCCTTCGTATTGTGTTTCTTTGTCTTCTTTGCGTGTCTGCTATGTTTCACTGCAATACTGACTGCTTCATTTGCTGTCTTTGATGTCAAATCTATCTCTGAGCTATTTAATGTTTTTGTACCTATGAATATCTTTTGATATACTACTGGTAAATCTTGTCAGTAGAACTCGCCAGAATAGTATCAAGCAGATCGCATATTGTGATCTGAATAATCTTGGTTTGCAAAGGGAAATTTTGGTGAAATAATCACTTCGAACTGTGTAAATTGTGAATTTCATTTAGGGATATGTTGAATCTTTGTAAGAATAAAAAGGAACATTTCCAAAATTACTAAAACTCAGTAACCAATCAATAAATTATCAAACTATTACAAAATAACGGTTTGAGAACCACTGGAGAACCTAGGAGTACTGGACAGTTGCTTCGTCCTAGTTTAGGACTCATTGGTAACACTTACCCACCTCTCGGGTTTGAACGGAGAACCTACAGGTTACAAAGCAAGCTCTTAGACCATCAAGCCACTGGGACCCGACCTAATGCTCCAGGAATTCCAACTCCTGCCAGTTCACTATATAGCGCGACCACTAACCAACGCTATCAGTGGCGAGTGTTTCTCCTCGCACTCGATCGGGTACACTGCCCTGGTCACGACTTCTCATTAGAACCCAGGTAACCACCTACCTTAACAGGGTCAGTCGTCAGTGAGCATCATACTGATATTCAAGTGTAGATTTACAGGGATTTGATTGGTTACGGGATTTCATCATGAGCTGACGTTGGTTAAACAACCAACGGAAAACCTGGAAGTAGTGAACAGCTTTTAAGTCACTTGGACTGCCTTAACGGTCTACGAGCTCGCCTTGTAACCAGAAGGTCCTGAGTTTGAACCCCGGAGGTGGTGCGTACTGCTGAAAAGTCTCAAACTAAGGCGAAACAGCTGTTGGATGTAGACTCGATGAACAAGGATTCAGTAATCAATCTCCCTCGCGCTCTACCCAGCTATATTACTTTTTAGAATTTTGACTCTGTCCCACCCACCCTATTGTGTGGTTGTGTGTTAATGCATGCAGTGCTATTGCTGAGCTTTTTTTGAAATTACTTATCTTCGTGGAGTCAATCATTCTGACCTTAGCTAAATTCTTATGTTCCGACAATCTGACTACCCCCGACCTAGTATTTTGACCTATGTAGTCGACTTAACTCACAGTCATTGCAAGGTATTTTGTAAATTATATTATTTTGTTTAATTCGGTCCACCGGGTCTTTTAGTCTAAAAAGCTTGTCCAACCTGAGTGAGTTTGTAGGTTTAAATGCCACCCTAATTCCTGCTTTATTGAGAATCCTACGTAGGTTCTCAGATGTCCTCCTCCCTTATATGGTAAAACTGCAGATGACTTACATTCTTTCTTATTTATGTTGCCATTATTATTTTCATCCTTTCCGTTCATTCATTCAAACTCACAAAATCACTGATTAATAATTATAAAATTGATATTTTATTAGTTATCAAAATTTTTTTCACTGCGTAAAGTGACCTACTTCTCTTAGTTAATCATGCTGTGCTTTTTGTTTTCAAATTCTCTAGGCAGCAAAACAAGTTTCAGAGGGTAGAAATGGTGAATTAATGGCTAAAACATTTATTGGTAACGGTTTTATCGATGAAGTAGTAAAACCTGAAGAATTAGTATTCAGTGAACACTCACCAGATTATTGTAATGTAGAACCTCAAAGAGGATCAGTTGGTACAAGAGATAGGTAAGTTAAATAATTTAATATTCATTTATAAGTATTACGTATGTTTTAAAGTCTCCTCAGGAGGCTAAATATAAATATATACTTTGGTTTTGAACGTATCTTAATGACAAACGCCTTAATTCATTCAACCTAAATTCGTAATACCAATATGTGATAACAGACCAAGAGACTGCAGCAGATATGCTCACGCCATTATTGCAAAAGGTTTGGAAAGAAGGAAAGAAAAGTGCCTGCCGATTGGAAGAAAGGCTACCTCGTCTAGGTGCTAAAGCAGAGTGACTTACGCCTCTGCAAGAACTGACTGGAGTGGAAAAATGCTCTTGTCCACGACAAGTAAAACACTAAGTCGCGTCATCCTGGGAAGAATAAAGGATGCGCTGGATGCGAAACTCCGCCACGCCAACCAGAACAAGCTGGATTCAGGAAAGGCAAAATAATATGTTGATCAAATTACATCTCCACGCATTGTCATCGAATAAAGCATAGAATGGCAGTCAAACCTCTACCTCAACAGCTTCATCAACTTCGAATAGGCCTTCGACAGACAGCGTTGACCGTGAAGTAATTTGGAAACTATTATAACGCTATGGCGTGCAGTGCCCCAAATCTTTATCAACCTCATTCAACATCTGGCTATATGACAATGCCATGTGTCAGATGATCCACAACGGAAAACTCAGCAAGGCGATCGAAGTGAATACAGGAGTAAGACAACTCTGCCTGCCTATTGTCACCTATGATAGTATTCTTAACTGTGTTGGACTCGATTATGCGTCAGACTGTAAACAGGGAGTGAGAAGGCAGGAATACGTTGGCCCGACAAGAAGACTTTAGAAGAACTGGATTTCGCAGATGATATATGTTTAATGTCACACAAACTCGAAGACTTACAGGCAAAAACTGGTAACAAACTGGCAGAAGAAGCTGGCAGGCAGCGAAGACAGGACAGATTTCAGATGAACATAGAGGAGATGGATGTGATGAATATAACCAAACAACCAACCAACAGCAACAGAAACCAGCACTGGTCATCATCAACGAAAGAAATTTGACAGACGTTACTTCCTGCACTTATTTAGGAAGCACGGTTCCAACTAGAGGTGGAACGGATGAAGATGTCGAGGCTGAAGGAGATGCGCTGCTGAACCTCTACGTTCTACAATGAACCCAAGTGACGAATGGCAACAATTATAACTTCTTCCATCTGTACATTCTACAGTTCTCAAAAGTATTTGGCTAATTATGTTAAGATTAGCCTAACCTTACACTGTTTGAATAATTGCAGAATTTGAGAATCAGTTTATCAAACGGGGTATTTTTCTTTCATAAACTTTAGTATTTCATTACTAGAGATTTTTATTTTCAATAGTTGGTTTGTAAGGATTAGATTTGTTTTTACGAGTCGATCACGGATTGATATCAGTTAGAGAACCATTGAAAACCAATTGGGAGTACTGGACAGCTGTTTCTTCCTAATTTGGGACTCTTATTCAACAGTACGCACCCACCACAGGCATTCGAACCCAGGACCTTCCGGTTACAAGGCAAGCTCGTATACCATTCAGCCACTGGGACCCAATTCAATGGCCAGCCCATGAATTCTAACTTCTACCAATTCGTGATGTATTTAGCGCGACCACCAACCAATGTCATCGGTGGGAAATCCATCCTCACACTTGACTAGATGGACCTCACTGGTCATAACTTCTAACTAGAACTCCAAGAAACTCCGTCCTATAACAAGAGTTTGTTTGTAGCCATAATGGATTGATATCGGTTAGAGATCCACTGAAAACCACGAAGTACTAGACAACTGTTTCGTTTCCCTCCCTTAAGATCTTTCAGCAGAAAGCAGCCATGCATCCATCAAGAATCGAACCAAGGACGTTCAGGTTACAAGATGACCTCACTGACCATTCACCTACTGGAACGGAATCCAGTAGCCTTTGAATTCTAACCTCTGCCATTTCGTGATCTATAGCGCAACTGCCAGACAGTGTCACCGGCAAGAATTTGTTCTCACATTCTACCTAGTAGACCCTGATGTTACAACTTCTCACAAGAACTCAAGGCATCTTTATTCTGTTGACAATCACTCGTGAGCATCACATTAATTTTCCAGAGTTAATCAACGAGCTTAGGCTCCTAACACGGAAGTCTCGGTTTTGATAATGCTGAGGATTTTCGAGTGAGGTAGACGAAATAGTTGTTCAGTGCTCCATGATTTTCCACTGTCTTCTATCAGAGATGTTTATGCTGTTGTTTTTTCTGACCTACATGGTTTGATTGTGAAACTTTCATTGTCCAAATAGACATCTTCACATTGAAGTTAAAGTTAACTCCAGAGATGTTGTGCAGGTGGACAGTGACGGCAAAATGTTTCATAATGGCTTCCAGTTAAATACACTGGGAAGATACCAGGCGAAAATGAGTAAATGATCAGATACAATATAATGTGTCATGATTAGAGAGTCACGGAATATTCACATTTGATCATAGGGAATAATAAAAAGACAGTTGCAGCGAGGAAAATTTTCTTTTCGACAAAGTCATAAACTAGGCTGTAAATTCGTGTATTTATAATAAATTGGTGAGAAAGTTTCCTAACTGTTTCCGGTCAAAGGAAAAATTAGTAAAATTACAAAGTCTAAAAAACACGTAAATCGGATACATAATATAGTAAGATAGATAGGTTTAAGTTGGTAAAATTCAGACCACTTAAAAGAGACTATTTTCATGTAAAACTGCTTCCTAAGGCTTCTTTGTTTATTTTTCTCTTTTCCCATAGAATATGCACATTGAAAGATTCAGGAACATCAAACTGTGTGAACATGTGCTGTGGACGCGGTTACAGAAATGTTACTAAACGGGAAACTATTCAGTGTAATTGTCGGATGGCTAATGGATTCAAAGTTCAGTGTGATGAATGTAATGTTGAAACTGTAACTCAAAGGTGTTTGTGAATAAAAAACGATACTTGATATTTATTAGTTAACACTAAATGAACTTGTTCCAAAACCAAGAAGACAGTCAAATATACATATATCCATGTATGCTATGTATACAACCCATGTCTTCAGTTGTTTTTGTTGTTAAATTTATAAGCTACTTAAATAATTGTAAGTAATTCTTGATAAGCAGTATAAATTTATCATATCACCCAGTCTCTAATGTACATATATATTTATTATTGCTGAATTACGCATGCTGAGCTAAATACATTTCAGTTATTATTATTATTATTATTAAGAAAACAATATGTTGACGTAAATCTTACTTTTTATAAATGTATGTCACCAGAAATAAATGCCTACACAATCATGAATTTTCGTATTTTCTGATCGCCATCAAGAAGAATGCACACATCATGGGTGATCATAACAGCTTGGTAACTAGATAAAGATTAGATGCTGTGGTTAAAAAGACTTTTTATGCAGCTAGGGTCAGGATAACTGTGTATGTGAAGTTCATATATCTGTCTAAGCCCTCAGAACATACGAAAAATTATGTTATATCCCAAGCAATGAAAAATAATAAGGAACATAAGAATTTAGCTAAGGTAAGAATGGTTGACCCCGAGAAGATAAGTAATTTAGAGAAAAAATCATCAATTCCACTGCATGCATTGACACACAATCACACAATAGGGTGATAGGAGACAGTTAAAGTTCTAAAAAGTAATATAGATAGGTGGAGAGGAGAGAGAGGTTGATTACTGAATCCTTGTTCATCGAGTCTACGCCAAACACGTGCAATAGGAATGACTCATCACTCATATCGGAAATATAGGAAATACTACTATCAATCAAATCAAGCGATGGAAAATAATGGAATTGTATAAACGAGGTTAGAAAGTCGTGCGAATACCTTGGTATGATTATGAGCAGTAATAAATTGTGCTCAAAATGTGACCATCAGTAAATATTACTGTATAACAAACACTGTGAGACGTTATCAAATAAATTTTACGCATAATGTAATTATACTCTACCACAGTGGACAAGTCCTATTCTTATATTATGGCGAATACAAGTTTTCAACTGTTTTTTCACGAATAACAAGACGTGAGAAACTCCTATGAATTAAATAAGAAATCTTATTGAGTTAAAACAAGATATGATAGTGTGGAATATTCCCATATTATGAATTAAAAGTCAATCTGAACGAAGAATATTCTTTTCAATAATTTCTCTTCAGGTTCTTACAATTATAAAATATAATATTTGTTGTCCGAAATTTGTATCCAAAAAGAACACGTCCAGACGCTGTTCCAACTGTGGCCGAACTTGGATTGATGATTCTTCTTCTCACCAAGAGTGCTCCTTCTCCTTAACCCTCTTGGTTTTTTTCCTTTGCTTATTATCACAAATATTATTATTACTACTATTATTATTATTCGTCATAATTTATACCCTTCATGCAAACATTCTCTCAATACTATCGAATATTTCATTTGTACTATCCGGACTTATTATTAGTGATATTATCTCTTCTCTCAACATATGCCTACACCTGTTTCATTTCATATATTCGTTATTTCATTATGAACCTCTCATTGCAGTCTTACTATCTCCTGTTTAACACAGACCACTTTGTACTAGCCACTCACCTGACACCTTTTATAACCTTCAACTGACTTGTCAATTTTCCTACCCCACACTCTACAAATCTATTATGATTAATCACCATTGTCTCCCGTTTTACAATATTTTGTAATCGATTTCAGCCCAGAACGTTTGTCACACAAATACGACTATTTATTTTGACACCCCATAACTAATCTGTTATTTTACGTCCGCCGCATAACTGGCCTTTATTGTAACGACAACAAATATTATATTTTATAATTGTAAGAACCTGAAGAGAAATTATTGAAAAGAATATTCTTCGTTCAGATTGACTTTTAAAACAAGATATATTAACGAATAATATTGTTTTTGGTAAAATCTCCCTCAGAGTTTACTCTAATATACATCGCTTTATATTTAAAATTTTTCAACCGACAACGGTGAATTTGTGGATCAAAACCAACTATTAAATGTCTTAAATATGGCATTGATAACAACGAGTAAACACTTTATTCACCAGTGTGCCTGTACTTAAAACAGTTGATATTTTGTGTGATTACATTTCCACAAACAATTTTTTCATCCCGTTCCCTATATCTTATTTAAGGGATTTATTGCATCTATGTACTAGCAGTGTTAGCTTTATATTGGAAGGCGATTGTTTCTGTCCGGTTGATGGTGTTGCTATGGAAAGTCCGGTAGAGCCCCTTTGAGGAAATATCTACATGTTGAACATTGAGAGTTTATCGAAGGATTTAATCAAAATGTGCCAATTTATAGAAGGTATGTAGACGACATAGTAATCATAAGCGATAAGCTTTGTTCTGCCATCTCAATTTTTAAATCGAATGAATGAAATTCAGAACAGCATATTACTTACATCTGTAGAAGCGGAAGTTAACTGTTTTTTCTTTCGAAGACATGTTGATTAGTCAACGGTTTGATGAGTCAGTGAAACGATCTATTTACAGATAACCTACCTGGACAGGGCAGTATTTTAATTATCACACTTTCTCACCTGTTCGGTACAAAACAGCCTTAGTAAGTTGCCTCTTCAGTAGAATCCAACGAATATGCACTGAAGACATACCTGATGACGGAGAGAAAACTTGGCACAAAATCTGGTTGATAACAATTATCCAGACAAGTTCGTTAGGAGATATAAAATAGTGTGAACACCAAAACTCACTCTCAAACTCGCCGCTAAGAAAGACGTGTACATCAAGCTACCCTATATGGGTGATCATAGCAGCTTGACAACTAGACAAAGATTGAACTCTGTGGTCAAAAATACTTTTTATGCAGCTAAGATCAGAATGATTGAGAGTTTGAAGCCGATATATCGATGTAAGCCCTTAAGAAATGCGAAAACTGATGTCATATCCCACTGTACTTACCAATTTGAATGTACGTTTGGCCACACATACATAGGGTGAACTCATTGATCTCTTCAAGTAAAGGCTTCAGAGCATATTTCTAGATGGCTTCAGAAACAAATAGAATCTTCAGAACCCATTGATGGTGAGAACAGGAGACGTAGCTCCTCTATCGCGAAACATATTATAGAGACAGAACATAAAAATGATGTTTGTATATCTTTTAGACCTATTTATAAAATGTGTTTGGGGTGTTTCTTAAAGTTTGTGGAAGCTCTAGCTGGCAATTATGAAGATTAAACCACCTTTATGCGATCAAAGCAACAATTCGTCATCACACTAAACCTTCCTTGGTAAACATTGATTTGATACCAGTCAGGGTAGATTACCTCCCTTCTTTGGTTTAGTGATTCGTATTGTTATTTTATATAACAATCATATATATTATATCCCACTGCATCTACCAATTTAAAAGTACGTGTGGTTACATATTCATAAAGAGGACACATTGATCTTTGCAAGAAAGGGCTTCAGAGCATATCTCTTCCCATAAAGGCTTCAGAAGCGAACCGGATCTGCCGAACCCATTATTGGTGAAAACAGACTACCTAGTTCTTCTATAGCGAAATATAGTATAAAGACAAGGGATAAACTTTTGATTTAATGTCAGTAAAAAGTTTGAGCATTGTGGAATAGATCAAATAAAGTATAATTATATTTCAATGGTTTACACACAATGATAAGTTTTGTTATTGGTAATATTTCGAGCAAAATTACTACCCGTGTTCACACCACTGTTGGAATAACAAAACTTATCAGTGTGTGTAAACCACTGAAGTATAATTACACTTTATTTTATAAATTTGATGTTTACACCTATACTATACCTACCTATAACACGTGTTTTGGGTGTATCATGAAGCCCTAGCAATCAGGCAGTTTGAACCACCTTTATGCGCCCAAAAACAATCCGTCATCACATTATACCTTCCTTGGCAATCTTTATTTTGATACCAGCACAGATGTACCATTAGTCTGCCTTTTTTGTTCCATTGATCCCCATTGTTATTTTTGACCTTCAATATAGTGTTTGCATTCGTTCTTTCAAAGTAAGACAATCACAGTGTCAGTAACATATACCAGGAGAGATTTTCAGTAACAGTAATTTCTAACATTTATTCTCATTTTCATAAACTCTCAATAAATTATCTTCGCTTTCAATCTAAGTTTATATCGTACCTAAAAATAAATGAACTTTAGTGGCATAAGATACAGAAAATGGCTGATGATGCCACTATTAATGCTCGTCGTAGTTATGAATAACAAGTTCTATGTGAATCAAAATGAATCATCAGATTTGAAAAGGAATTCAGTGACTGAAAAATAATAACTACTTTTATTAAAGCATTTTACGAACATGTAATTACAATTTTTCTTGCTAAGGCTCGTAGCGATAGTAAGTGGATGTGCGTTACTCGTAGACAGTGGAATTGGAGTATTCAGGTTAACATTTAATAGAGAAGGCGGCGGAGGTTGACCTAAAAGTGAACTACCACAAGTACCCATTGAACTATTTCCATTTATTTGTACACCCAATAGATTTGGTAGTGGAAGATTTAAAGCAGAACAAAACGGTTGAGTGATTTGTTGCCTTATTAATTCAGAATTCAGAAGTGGTTACATAGACGACAGCAATTGGTTTGTATTACTTTGTGTAGTGACATATGATCCTGACTGCTTTAAGTGATGGTTTTGTGCAGTGGGAGTAGAGTTATTCCCTGAAAGTGATAATTGAAATAATGAGGTATCATTTGACAATTGATGCATTGGTCCATTTCTTCTTCCTGTGTGTGATGATGATGCACCATGGTCATGGTCTTATTGGTGCTGTAACGCTCCCGTAATTCACCTAAGGCTTCTTATGGTTCCATATTACAAGCAATCAATACAGCATGTGCATCATCTTTTTTAAAACCTTGACTCATTAAATGTTTAACTTGATCAGCACGTTAAGTATTGCTATATGGTTGAACTTGAAGTCGATCAGATCCCTAAGTAATCGAAATTGAACCCATGTAGTTATATTGGCGTCTGGTGTCATCTGAAGCAGAAGGCGATTGTGTTTGCATGGAAATGAGTAAACAAGAGTCCCTAGGATTCCATCAAGTAGCACCAATCATATTACTGGGTGAAGTATTCCACGAAACACCTCTGTGGTGAGAGCTGTCTACTAGCCAAATCGGTAGACAGTAATTTACGTCAATATTTACGTTCCCAAGATTTGTCGTGAGAAAATGTGAACAAAGATTGATTCAAAACCGACCACAGCAGACTTTGCATAGGCGGATGCAGTTAACATATAGAGGATTTGACATTCAAGAAACAGTCACAAATAGATAAAAGATTAACTTTACGTGAGAAACAACCAATCGGAAGACTGTGTTTGTTTGCTTAAATATCCATAGTAATGTACATGAAAATATATAAATATGCGTTGATTTCCTTAATAAATGATCTGTTGCCTGACTCTTGCCTTCTGTCGTTACACTTCCAGTTATATTAGGCGTTTCAGGAAAATCCCTACATGAAAACAAGAATTTACAAGTGTTATTTCGTAGGGATTCGATTTCTTTATATGTAGAATGCAGACCGATATAACTTAGACAACCGTAGACCATTAGGGTCTACCAAGTTGGATATGAGGACAGATACTCGCCGTTAAACACCACAAATCTGTAGAAGTTAGAATTCATGCGATATTGGGTTTCATTCCGGTGGCTGAATAGTCAACGAATTCGCCCTGTAATCTGGAGGCCCTGAGTTCAATCCTCGATAGAGTCATATGAATGTATTTCAGAAGAGTGCTAAACTAAGACGAAACAGCAGTCTAGTACTCAACGGTCTTATAACTGATGTCTATTCACCACTTAAATCGAAAACGATAATATTTTTGCGCTTAGCAAATAGCAAGTACAAAGAATAGGTCAGAATTCAGTAAGCTAATTTTTCCATGATGAAATAAACAACTTAAGGTACGAGTTGTAATCAGGTTGAAAATATAAACGAAATAAAACGTTATATTACGTAAGAGTTCGAAAGAAACACAAAAGTCATAAAGACTTAAAAACATACAAAAATCAAGTTAGAAAAAATCATCCATTTAGACATTTAGAAAGCAGAAGGAATGACAGAAGAAATATTTGCTTTTCAGTTAGATCCTCATCTCTCTCTCTCTGGCTCTACTCTAAAATATTATGTATAGCATTTTTATTACAATACACAACAATTTACCAATCGAGTGGCCCTACTTAAATAGGGCCAGTCACCAGTGAACATTTCATTG
>OX235272.1:37689743-37710017 GCA_944472155.2 Trichobilharzia szidati
GCAGCATGACTTGATTACTACTAAGCAATTTGTTTGACAAAAAGTAGTCCTTTGAAATAAACTGCTCAGTTATCAGGCAATAAATTTAACTCTAAGAACAAAAGCTGTGAGGTTTCTGATGGTGACCGCTCTTTCAATGAAGGTTTGTGTTGTTACTTCCATATTAAATTAATAAGTAGTCCTTCGAAATCCATTTAAAAGGTGAGGTGCTCCTACGTATACTAGTTTACATTGTACATTTAAAATACTTTGCAATTAGTATATTACTGTTTTCACATTATGTATCAGTTCACTAGCCTTGCTCAACTTCATATTTTTCTCATTTCTTGCGTTCGAAGTGTAATTATTGAACCCCATGCTTTCAGGTCTCAGTAGTGCTGGTGTCTTCTTTCAGAGGTTGGGTTTGTTGGCCTAATGCCAAACCATCTCTCCTTTACAACCTTGCTACCGGCTTGGCGAGGATATAAGCCGAACTCTAGAGATCATTCGCTTGGTACGCATGCTGATACATAGGTAGATTAATTCGTTATGATGAATACCCCATCAGTTGGAGGTCTCGATCAGTAATACTTTCATATGATAAATGTCTATGCAAAGACGCCTGTTGAAGAAATGGAGATCGACAGCAACATTCTGAATACCGATATGCTGTGTTGAATAAGATTGTTCCGAATATGTTATTAGCTTCTGGAAGTATATGACAACTTTCACTAGACACTATGTCGCAAATAGTATTTTGCGTCTAATCCTTCGTTTTTCGCAGACGGAATTCTATCAGTCAGGTTTTCAACGTGACCACAATACTAGATTGTGGTGGACCTTTTGCTCTGTTAGCTTATTAACCCAAATTAAAATAGAAAACAAAATACCAAATCAATTGAGTTTACGGGAAGAATATATTAAAGTTTTGTTACTTGGGTTTACAAAGATCCAAATTCCACAATAAACGTAATGGATTCCAGAAGTGCCGCGGGAAGACTGCTCCAGTTCTAATTCTCCAGAGTTGACGTTGCCGGAGGTTGACCAAAGTGCGTAGGAGGAGGCTACGGTGATTCTGCAAAAATTCGAGATAGGAAGCAGGTTGTTATAATTGATCGACGGCAGTTGAGATGGTGGAGAAGACGGAGAGTCGAAGGCAGAATTATATATTTATTTAAAACCCGAGGGAAGTTCAAAGTACAGAGTTTTTGGTTAAAACAAAGTAGTGTACAATATGTTCATTTTTTTTACATAATAGTAAAATTTGGATAAGTTTATTTTTGAGGACTCCACAAGATAGCTCACCATTATGATGCACTGTGAATTGTTGTTAGGTGGTTAGAGGCAATCAGTAGGGAGCTCTGTCTGATGTAAGTTACCTGCTTGTCGGCATTCATCAGAAAGGCGTATCTGCAATCTTGTAGGAACTCATGTCCCTTCTGAAACTCGAACCCTGGTGATTCAGTGCTGTTGTCAGAGACGTTACCACTGAGTTGGCTATTCGGGCTAGCGATGAGCCTCCTGTAGGACTGTAATGGATACTTTGATTGGACACTAAGTAGTGAGTAACTAGTGTCATTCATCTAGTCCTTTGTTTGGTTCAGACTGAATTCTATCTCCAAGTTTGTTCACATTTGCGCCTAAACACTGTATTCATTAAAGAACAAATAGGACACCTTGTTTAAATGAATGTAAATACTTTCCCTAATGATTTTCTTTCTTTTAATTTCTGTTTTCAGGAGATGCATCCAGTACTCGTTCTGTCCCAATCTATCCTACTTCGTACTCGCCTTATAGAAATTAACCATAAGACTTAGCAGCATCATGCCCCCCAAAAGCTTTCAACCTGATAAAAATGATTTTGAAAAAAAAAGAATCCTTTCATAGTTTTTAACCAACTTAAAATACACATAAATTCATAATCTGTTTTTCATAATATGAAGTTCAGTTTATCTTCATATTGAAAAGTCTCCTTAACAAACTACCCTTAATAGTTTTGTTTGTGTGCACCTGCATTTTGAAAATGATTGATTGTTTCGACATTTTATGGCTCCCTGTTCATTTCTGCTAGATTATTACTTTAAAGCTACATAATTTATAATTTCGATTTCGTTTATTTAATAAACATTGACAATTAATGGATCACAGTAATACATAACAGTGCAGTATTTTTCCGCTTGTCCTATACATAATTTTATTCATTTAACCAGATTTAATATATATACGTTTATATATTCTTGTTTTTTTGTATTTGATACAGTTGTTTAAGAGTAGAGTGTGGATTTCTTTTTTCCGTATTAAATCACCAATTTGACATTGAACCTTGTATACCTAAATTAAAACCAATGTACTTGTCATGTTGTTAAGTTATTCTTGTATTCTATATTTGCCGAAATGTCATTTTAAATTCATTGTCCTAAATAAATCCTAATGTAGCTGAAAGAGAATTTAAAAAGAACAGAGAATAACTTGTCAACATGTCTTTCATATATTATTATTGAGTTATGCCAATTTCATTACATCCCTCTTCTTGCATTACTGTGTTCTACTGTTGCATTATGTAATTACCTAATTATACGACTGGCTTTAAACGAGGAAATCTACTTCAGCTGTTATAATAAAATTAGATGCAGTACTTGTCTTTGCATACATAATAATAAAAGCATTTTAAGAAAAGCACTCTTGTTGATTGTTCATATGACAATGATGAGATGGGATGCAAACAGATGTATCTATGGCAAATGCATATGCTCTCGCGTTTCTTGCTGTGAATGTCCTTTAAGGTGTATGTTGGTGAATAACACGCACAGTTTTTGAAAAATTAATGCTCATTGTTATAGATACGTTGCATTTCGATCAACCAATAAACGTAGCAAGTAAATCTTGGATGCCTGTTCCAAATGATTCTAGATACTACACTGGCTTAAATACCCTTATGTCCTACGGTGCATTTTAATCGGAGTACAAAATAAGTTGAAGAATAATAAACCGGGGCAAGAGTCATGCATCATATGTCAGCTGCAAATCAAAGCAATAAGGCCATAATGTGTTAATTAAATGTTGTTTACTGTTATTCCTGCAGCGGTAGATAATTCCCCAGAATTATTGGCCTCAGCACTCATCACTGAACACTGAATTCTGACCTTCACTGTTTAATTCGATTTATTTAGTTGGAGGCTTCCGGTCAACCATTCACACCATTTGGCACGCCGTCGTGATACATTCGTTCTTTCTTGTACTATCCATAGCTAGTTAAGTAATCAATCTCACACTCCACTTTGGTCCCGAAATATAATCCGTAATAACACCGGTCAATTCCGGTGTTTTGCTTTCTCTTTGGTCTACGCGGAACGAATACTATAGAAGTTGTGGATATTGGATCTTACGTTAGTATGCTTCGTACTGTCCGTGAATGTCAACGCCCTTGGCGTCTAAACTGGTGAGCTCGACGTGATTTGAACACGCAGTCTTGGTTTTAAGTGGAACACAGGGCTCCCAGGCATTCTGTGTTTCTGGCCGTTCTCGCTCAGTCTACGATTACGCATAAGCCTTCATTCCCTCCTTACACGACCTCTTTCATGTCACCCTCGGACTGACGTTGCTATTCGGATTTCCCTCTACGGACTACCTAGCACATGATGTCACTCGGTGGTCTCCTAGGCGTATGCCTAATTCATCTCCATTTCCTTTTGGCCAACCGATCTTCAACATCTAGTGAAAGGAAATGCTGGTGAAATGTCACTGTAGTCCTTTGGAAATACTTTCCGTAACATAAGAGCAAAGTCTTTGAACTATTTAGAATTACTGGCTTGACATTAGTGTTGAAAATCCTCGCCTTGTTTCTTATGTTGAGTGCAGTGGATCTTTACACTGATTTCAGAGTGGTTACAGTTAACCTTACTTTCGAGATCCTGGCTTTGATACTCTTTTCTGTGCCGCCTGTAGCTGGAACGTTCCTGCTGAATAAGTAACAAACCTGGCCTCCCTTTGATGATGATTGGTGCTTGCTGTCCTTTGTTAGGTGTCTTCACCACTTTTGCCTCCCCCATATTCACTCGAAGCTCTGTCTTTACCGCCAGCCTCTTCTGCCAAATTGCCAATTTTCTCATGTACATCTGTGAATTTGTGTGACATTAGACACAAACCATTCGCGATGTCCAGGTCTCCACTTGTCTTCTTTGGGATCCAAACTGCACACTTCTTCTAGCTCCCTATGCTCGGTGAAGTTGAGGAAGAGATTTCACTGCACTTTATGCTCTGTTCAATGATGCTGCATTAGTTTCTATGCAGTCGGCAAGTGCTTTGCATCTTCTATAGGCCGTTTTTCATCTGAAGCATATTTAGGTCCGTTTAGGATGACGCGATTTGATTTTTCGCTTGTCGAGGACAGGACCATGAATCCGCGGTTATCGTAATGCTGCAAGTTGCCCTCTTCGGCAGTGTGGAAGGTCAATCATGCTTCTAAGAAGAAGTCGGCATTCTTCTATTTCCTCCAAATCCTCTGTGAGAGTGGCTTGGGTGTATGGGCTCTTGACCTAAGATCCGTTGAAAATTCTGTAAAGTCCTATGGCTTCCCTGGCATCCAGTAACATAATGGCATTCAACACTTCTGGATTCACCACAGGATCATTGCTCACTGGTATGTTTCGAGTGTTCTTTGCATTTTTGGAAGACGTGATGTGAGTGATTGCCTCGGAGTTGCTTTGACTCAACTGACACAGGCTTTAAATTCTATGCATTTTCCTTAAGGAAAATGGTTAGTTCTGTCGTCTTTCGCTGGCTTCAACCGTACTGATTCTATCTCGGATAGCAAAGTGGTTGTCTGATATGGTTTTCTGTGGTCCATCTTACCTGCGGCCTCTTTTGACTCATTTTGTAGTATATAATAGAGTTGTCCTATCATTCCCAGCACTTTTCTTAACTCAACTGTTCAAGGAATGTCCTTGCAATGTTCGAATCTCGCAGTGCTGCTTGGATTACAAAAGAATACAGAAGATATCGTATAGAAGCCTTAAGAACATGTCAGAGCAGATGGAGTGGAGTTGGATACACCAAATTGCTAAATGGAGAGTCGATAATTTACTCTAGTCGCCCAGACGATAGTCACGAGCGCACTGAGGGAGTGGCTATCATGACATTACCAACAACTTAGAAGGCTCTTATGCAGTCCGGGTCAATCTCTTACAGCGTAATGACAGCAGGATTCAACTCAAAAGGTGGGAAAGTTACAATCATCCAGCGAGGTGCTCCTGCAAACAGAACAGGCCAAGAGAAGGGGGGCTCCCACAGAAGACCGTAATGGAAAGGACCTCAGCTAGAGAGTAACATCAAAATCCTAATGGGTGGTATGAATCCCGAACTGTCAGCAGACAACACTGGAAGAAGACCAATCGTGTATTTGGGGTATTTGGTGAAAGGAATCAGAGCGGGGAATTATTTGCAAGCTTCTGCATCTTAAATAGTTTGATGGTAAAGGGAGCATGTACAAGTACCAGGTCATCTGCGAAGTGACATCAGTTTCAGAGGACAGGTGTGGTGAGAGCTGTCTACTAGCCAAATTGGTAGACAGTAATTTACGTCAATATTTACGTTCCCAAGATTTGTCGTGAGAAAATGTGAACAAAGATTGATTCAAAGCCGACCACAGCAGACTTTGCGTAGGCGGATGCAGTTAACATATAGAAGATTTGACATTCAAGAAACAGTCACAAATAGATGAAAGATTAACTTTACGTGAGAAACAACCAATCGGAATACTGTATTTGTTTGCTTAAATATCCATAGTAATGTACATGAAAATATATAAATATGCGTTGATTTCCTTAATAAATGATCTGTTGCCTGACTCTTGCCTTCTGTCGTTACACAGGTACGCTAAATATCAGGTACGCTTCATTCTAATCACAAAAGGTGGAGATGGCAACGTTATTTCCTGAAAGGAAGTGCATAGAATTTAAAGCCTGTGTCAGTTGAGTCAAAGCAACTCCGAGGCAACCACTCACATCACGTCTTCCAAAAATGCAAAGAACACTCGAAACATACCAGTGAGCAATGATCCTGTGGTGAATCCAGAAGTGTTGAATGCCATTATGTTACTGGATGCCAGGGAAGCCATAGGACCTTACGGAATTCCCTATCACCATCGAAAATGGACCTCAGAATACGGTATCAAATAACCAGTTTGCTATGAGAGATAAGATCAGTAAGGGTGAAACCAACGAATAATGGCGAAGCGAACTTAATTTTGAAATTACAGGGATCGAAACTTCATTGTCGCTCCATTGTTGGATATATGCCTTTGCATTCCAAGAATACTGATGTTTATTCATTACAATTTAGCCACCTACTTATAGCTCACAAGCTTGTAAGCAAATATAATTAATTAGCTACTCTGAATAAGTTCTTGTCATGAAGCATCGTCAATCCGCTCTGAATTACGTTCCACTGTAGTGCTCAATCAGTACGTGTGGTATGTCCCTGGAAGAACAAGGCTTCATGCCAGAAAACATTGTATGAGGAGTCAAGAAGTTCATGAATGTTAATGTGCGTCAACCATTCCAAATCCAGAGGTCATTTTGGTTGTACATACTAATTGAGCACAGGGAAGACATACCGTAGGCAACTGAATTTTTAGTGCACAAGACCGTAGATGCCTGTTTGCGGTTAGTTTATTGTTCCGCGTATTCCTTTGATAGTACTGTTAACTAAATAGATCTTTAAACAGCCGTTAGCATTATATCGACCCTTCATGATATGTGGATATTGTAATGGCAGCCTCAACACCGTATTAAGTGCGTCGTGTCGGGGACTCAACCAGTCGCGGGCCTACACCTCAGACTTAACACCATAGGTGGCCACACAACAATCGTTCGAGGCATTCGTAACTGACACGAGGAGGAAAACGAGCTCGAAGCATTTTCAGTGTAGCGTAACTAGCTGGCCTCTCAGAGTGATTCCGAAAGAAACTATTCAGATTGCCCTTGTATATATATATATTGTGTTAGTGAAAAATTTAAAAAATGTTTACTCCATGTGTGCATTATTATCATATTGATGATGCCTGTCAACTGGAGTCCTTCATGTGCATAAAGTGGGAATATATTATTATAAGACGCATTTTATTGTTTTATGGGGGAATTGACTTCAAGGTTTATTTATTTTCCCAAGTATCTGTAATCTATCCAACGCATACTTGGGTTTTTTTTGTTAATGCGAAGTCAATATCTCTATATTTCTTGATGTGTTCCATTGAATCACCAGTTATCCGATTTTTCCCACAAACTAAAGAAAAAATGACAGCAACCATGTTATTTAACCGTAAATCATATAATCTAAATATGTAACTTAAATAATACTTATCCATGCCTATACAACTTGTGTGTCCTATATTTTTAGGAATAAATATGTACCTTATTATATTATCATTACTAACTATCCTTATTAATCGTGTGTGTAATTTATCGAATTGATGATGCCTGTAAACTGGCGTCCCTCATGTACAAAAATGAGAATATATTATTATTATTATTATTATTATTTGATGCAGTTTCCCAATAAAGCTGTACAAATGCAAGTATCAATGATAAACGAAAAAGCCATTGAACAGATTATGAGTACTGACTTCCTTCGTCTGACTGGTGGTCTGGAGGGCACTATGTATTGTGAACACTGAAAGTAATAATAGTAAAGCTTTATTTCAGACATTTTGTGAACACACATTACGGACATTTTCGGCGACCTTAGTTCCAAAATATTTTTTCTTCACACGGAATATATATGTGTGGTGAGAGATGGTTGCTAGCCAAATTGGCTGACAGTAATTGAGGTCAATGTTTATGTCTCAAATATTAGTCATGTGAAAACAAGGTCAAAGATGGACAGCAGACAATTAACATATAGATGAACTGACACAGCCACAAAGAGATGCAAGGTTAACTTTGTGTGAGAAACAACCAATCAAAAGACTGTATTTTCTACTAACATTAATCTACAATAACGTACATTAAAATCTATAAATATGTGTTGGTTTTCCTTAATAAACGATCTGTTGCCTGACTTTTGCCTTCTGTCGTTACATATGTAAAGCGGTAATCTGAAGTAAATCATCTGTCGTAGTGTTACTGCATGTGGAAATAGGACCAATTCTGTACGTTTTTTCCTGAATTCCTCCGAAGACTGCATAGCATATAGTGGGGGCGAGTTCATTTGTTGTTCATATGATATAATTGCACGATTTGAGCAATAAGAAGCGCAGAGGGGTTTAAGCACTTTAATTAATGGAAACTCTGGTAGCTCAATGATTTAAGTATGCCACCGGATTCGTCTTTGTGTCTGTTAGATTTGGACTTCAAATCAATGGTGGTGAGAATTTAAGGAACATGCTTTTCCAGGATATCAGCTATTTAGGCGAATTTGAGCTCATTTTGGGATGGTCTCAACTAGAAATTACGTCCATGAGTGATTTGTAGCTATCTGTCCTTTTGTATCTGAGCTTTGGCCACACTACCCTCTAACTGTTGAGCTTGGATCACCTAACCCAGTGGCCAGACTGTTCTTATAACCCTAAGACTAGTGAAAGGAGAATATAGCAATCACCTCTGCAGAAAGTTGCATTTATTAACTATTATATGAAGACAGTATAGAGATACATAATCAGACCAGAATGCAGCCACCGCGATCCTGCCCCCTAAAAGTTCATCTTTCAGTAGGGGATCAACGGAGTTTTTCAACTCAATTCAACGTCAGCCATTTCACCATCGGCGACCAATTTTTTATCCGTGCAGATCAAAACACACTGTGGTCAATATAGTTCTCAAGGGAAAACACCTCAGCAGCTTCGCTGTGATGTGATTATACACTTGTACACCCTCCCCAAATCATCGTGAACAAATACATCTTTCAGCAGCCACAAGCGTTATATTCCTACTTTTCTAGCTGGGTTAATATTAAGAGCGGCCTAGCCACCAGTTTAGGTGGACCAGGCCAAAGAGTCAGCGTTAGTGTGGCTAGCGCTAAAGTCTAGCAGGATTGATTTCACATATCAATCGTAAGCGTTATATTCAGTCAAAGCCAGTGGGAAACGAGTTCAGAATAATTCATGCAGCCTAACTAATTGGCTTTGCAGATGTTAACCATTTATTTCAATCCGCACAAGGAAACGAAGTGCTCGTTGAAGGCGAAACGGCTGGGGTTCAGTTGAGTTGACAAACTTCTTTTATTTCCATCATATCTTATTTCAGCGATACGCTGTACATATGTTTGAGGTTACCGATCAGATTCCCTATAAAGTGTAATTTCCTACTTTTTTATAATCTCGCTGATATTTTTCCAGCTGAATTAAATTAAATAAATATCGTGTGAACGTCACGCACAGTTGGACTACTGTCATAGATATGCAGTAACAGCCCAGTTGGAACAGACTAGTCACCTAACGAGGACCATCCGTTGCCCTGTATTTACCATCTATCTCTGCTTTGGTTAAAACAGTTCGTTCAGAGCTACTAGTTTCGACTTTAAATATTTGTGTATCAGTGTTCACTGTATTGATTCTAAAGAAAGTATAGGAGCAAGAATAACATTTTTAAGAGTAGTATTCTCATTTGCTGTACTGAAACTTGATGCACAAAACATCCTCCATTCCAAGCTCCAATTGGTTACACAGGTTTGATTCCGAACATCATATAGTAGAATTTTCAATTAGTCAGAAGTGTTTAATCACATCATCCATTGTTGCTCCCATAAAATGCTTGAAAAGAACGGTGATATCACGTCCTTTGTTAGCGTTACAACTCCGTTACCGATTTGTTATGACTGAACTGAATAAATCCGTTGCTGCTCCGTTATGTCTGCCTCTGTTAATTACTATAATGGTAATGAAGTCGACTGGTACACCAATATGCCTATTTGTCCATTGTACCTTCTGATTCACTAAGCCACATAAATATCCAAAGACAAAGGCTGGTCTGTGACCGTAAGCTAATGTATTATACCACATTACATAGTTTAAGAAGCAACACATGATATTCATACACTTTTCTAATCATAATAAAGCGGGTTCACAACTGTGGTAATGTACTGTCCTTATTTATTGGAAATATCTATCGCAATTGGTTGACAATCCAACAAGGATCAAGGTGGGACAACAGACTATGAATTGATCACACACTAAATCACAATGTGCGTGAGAAGTGATACATTCACATAGTAACTGCACCACACGATAAATCACATGATTCGTGACAGAAGATTGTATACTACTTTATGCTGGGTCCTATCAGTTAGCCTTTTAAGCACACTGGAACCCAGACTGACAGCTTATTGAGTGGGAAGGTATCTTGACACAATGCGATAAACTCTTCAAGATATCCAGTATCTTTACACTAACGAATTGACCGACAAGTTCAATTCTAATTCCTTGGTATCCAAATCTTGCCCTTCCTCTTGGGATACCACTTATAATAACAATAATTTATATTTCGTGTAAACTGGTGTTTACAAGAAGTGCATGCCATTTTTGCAGGCACGATCAGTTATGTCACAAATTACTATCGTGAAGTATTATAAATAAATGCTTTTCAAAAGTTTAAACTGTTCGATTTACTGGAACCTGTCGCATTTAGAACAGGTTCTTATGAATGTTTTCACTTTCATAGGCAGTTAATGGACAGACCAACTTTCACTCTTTAGATCCTCCTTTTTCGTGTGCTCTTTATATGATAAAAATTACCTCTGTTCTAACAACCCAAATAAGCCACAAAAGCTCAGCATATATAGGTCAAGGGAGAAACAAGGGTAAAACAAACTTCACTTGAGTGCAAACACTAGATTTATCCTCAAGAATTTCGACACATATTTTTATTGCTTCCATTAGTTCTTAGACGAACATAGGGCTTCCGCCGCACTTCTCCATTGCTTTCGGTTCTCCACCAGCATTTTCACCTGGCTCCACGTCTGCCCACATGCTTTCATCTCCTATTGATATCACCTCCTCCATGTCACCCCATCATCGTACTGGCCACCAACTCGTCGACTCCCGTTCGGGTTCCACTTGAGAGATTGCCTAGTGTGATATCACTTGTTTTCTCAGAGTATGGCCAACCCACCTCTATTTCCTCTTGCATATTTGTTGCACGACTGGTTGCTGCTGGGTTGGTTACCTCATTACCAGAGATCTCTCACTATTGCTGATCTTTCCTAGCCAGCCATCTGATCTTGAGTGAAGTATTGAGCAAAGACAGTTGTTGATGAAGGACTGTAGTTTGTTTGAAGTGGCGTTCATCACACAGTGTCTAGTCTCTAATCCGTATGGTAAGTAGCAATGAGTTCACATTGGAGCTGAAAATTCGGATCTTATTTTCATATTCATGGTGAGTGCTGTTGATGTCCTCCACACAGACTTGAGAGTAATGAAAGCTTGCATTGCTTTCCCGATCCTCGCTTAAAAGATTGAGAATTCAATGACCAGGCGTCGAAGTGGCGGTGGGTGGGCTGGTAATCTGAAAGGTCCAGATGGTTTGAGCTCTGATGGGGCCGTGGTTGTGCATTGATGAAGAGTCCTACACTACGTGGTAGTAAATGCCTAGTGCTCCCCACTGTCGGTTCGTGAAGAAATATACACTGAAATTATTTCATTTTAAGCTAAGTTCATCATTTTGATTGCAAACTCCTGTGTTTGAGAGAAGTGAAAGTAAAGACAACCACACTCCACACTACCATACATCGATCGAATAATTCACAATGTGAAAATAAAACAGTGAAAGCTTTCCTTGCTTTCACGATCCCGCCTGCAGTTGAGATGAGGCTTCCTCGATAGGTAAAGGAGGTCGATTCTTTCAGACTCCTCCCACTCATGCCGATTGTTGTCTGTTGCTGTTGGTCAAGAATCTTCATCACCTCTGTCTTTTCTACGTTCACCTGAAGTCCTTACTATCTTCTTTGCGTCTCCTGCCAACTTGTTGCTTTTTACCTGCATATCTTCTAGGTTGTGGGAAATCAGCATCCTCCAAGTTTTTTGTGTGAGTCCATTTTATGCCTGTCTCCTCGTTGCCCGCTGTGTCACATTACCCAGTCTACACAGTCAGGAAAATCAATGGAGACAGTAGGCAGCCTGCAAACTAGCCTTGTCTTACTCCCGTCTTTACTTCGAAGGATTCCATAAGTTTCCCGTTGTGGATTACTTGCAATGCAGCGTTGCCGTACAGCTGTTAGATGAGATGTATAATTTGTCAGTGGCACACCGTAGTAGCGAAGTAGTTGCCAAATCACTTCACGATCGACGCTGTCGAAGGCCTTTTCAAAGTCGACGAAGTTGAGATAGAGAGGTGACTGCCATTCTTAGCTTTGTTCAATGATGATCCGTAATGTGGCGATTTGATCAATACATGACTTGTTTTTCCTTAATCCAGCCTGTTCCGGTCGACGTTTTTCATCCAGGGCATGCTTGATTCTCTCCAGGGTGATGCACCTTAGTATTTTGCTTGGGATGGACAGGAGCATAATACCGTGTCATTTCTTGCATTAACTTAAGTCTCCTTTCTTTGGCAGTTTGGATAGGTAGCCATTCCTCCAATCCACAGGTGCCTTGCCCTCTTTCCACACCTCCTCCAGTACTGGTGTCATCAAGTTCGCTGATGTCTCTGGGTTCATTTTCAATGCTTCTGCTGGGATTCAATCTGGTTCTGCTGCTTTCCAGCTTTTATCGTCTTTACTGACTTCAGGATTTCTGTTTCATCGGAGGGTTGATGTCCACAGGCAGTTCTTCTTACGCTGTTGGTATCATTGTGCGCGTTATAGGTGGCGGTCGATTTTGAAGTCTTTTGAAGCGTCCAACCCAGTGTTTGCTTTGCTCCACCTCTTTGGTAACTGACTTTCCGTAGTCATCCTTCAATGGCCTTATTTGTGTTGATCTCTTCCCCGATAGGAACCCAGTTGTTTGGCAAGGTGTTTTGAGGTTTCCTTTGCCTGCAGCTTGTTCCGCTTCACTCGCCATGGCTTCACAATATTTTCTTTTGTCATTTCTGGCACTGTTCTTTACTTTTGTGTTCAATGTATTCTGACTTGTCTTCAACTCCTGATTTTGTTGTTCGTGGATGCACTGGATAATCTTTTGTTTCACCATCCTCCCCTCTTCTATTAGTCCCCATGTGTCCACAGTGAGCCACTGTTTTTCATATCTCTCCTTTCTGCCTACAACTTCAATGCAGGTTTGACTCGAGCTTTCAGGCTGTTCCAGTGATTTTCAACTCTGGTCTCTTCTCTAGTGTTGATTTGTGTCACCACCTTTTCTCCTTATGATTGCAGCGCAAATGTCTTTTTTGGCCTGATCCTTCAGTTTTTGAATGCTGAAATTGGCTTGTGGTTTATCTTCACCTCCTGTTTCTTTGAAAGTTTTTAATTTGATTTGGGGTGTTCTTTGCGCGAGATAGTGGTCTGAGCCGATATCTGCTCCTCTTCTTACTTTTGTGTCCAGTAACATGCGTCTCTACTTCCTTGACCAGCATCGAGACGAAGTCAATTTGTCTTTTGGTTCGTTCGTCTGGTGACACCAATGTAGCCTTGTGTATTTCCTCGGGCTTGCATACACTGCCACCAATCAATATTTCACTGAAGGCACAGAAGTCAGCGAGGAGTTCTCCATTTTCATTCATTTCTCCGAGAGCTTCTCTACCCATGATGAGTTCTCCTCTTGTGTTGCCTGGTCTCAGTTTGGCGTTCATGTCTCCCTTAGGACTTTAATGCCGCTAACCGGGGCATTGTCCACTGTTGCCTGCAGAACTCTTCTTTATTTTCTATGTCTGCGTTGTTTATGGATGAATAGCATTGAATGATTATCACTTTCCTCCGTTTTTAGCTGGATCTGATGGTCATTATCCTTAGCGAGATCGCCTTCCATTGTATGAGGGCCTTCGTTGCCGTTGGTGACATCATGATAGCCACGCCCTCGTTGTGCTCATGGTCGTCATCTGGGTGACTAGAGTAGATCACTGACTCTACCGTCGAAAATTTAGTGAGTCCACTCCCACTCTATCTGCTTTCACATATCCCCAGTACTGGAATACCAGATCCCTTTATCTTATTTGCAGTCTCACACGTATTGCGGACGTTCTATGTCCCCACACATACTTTTCTTTCTTCGCAAGGAGATTCATGTTGCCGAAGTTTCTGTAGTAGTTTTCTACACAGCGTGGTGTTTGCTAGTCTGAGGAGGAAGTTTTTAAATACGTACGTAATTTACAGAGGAGTGACCTTTTAGGCTGGTCCCTTTAGATTCCGGAATTTTGAAATAAGGCAATCAGGAAAACAAGAGCAAAATAGTCACAACAGAAAAAGCAGCTACAACAACATGGACAAAAGCAAAAATATCACTGTTAAGTACAATTGCCAAAAATGCCACTTTAGGGGATTGATGGTATCGACGTTCGCGAGTTGTACGGATTATACTAACGCAAGATCTTATACCAACAACCACTATAGTGTTCGTTCTTCGAGTACCAAATGGTAAAGCAAAAGACCAGATTTTGTCGTCCAAATACGATATATATTTTGGGACCAAATCGCGGGTAGGAATGAATGCTTAGCTAGCTAGTAATCGTGCACGCACGTGACACGACGAAGCACCAAATGGCGGGGATGCTTGACCGTAAGCCTTCAGCTAAACAAGTCGACTTAAACAGTGATGGTCAGCATCCAATGTTGAGTGATGATTGCTGTGGTTAATAATTTTGGGGAATTATTTACCGCTACAGCTCACTCCCCCCCCCTAGTGGGTTTGTGAGGACCCTAAGACATGACCAGCCGGAAGTAAAAAAATCTCGATGGTTCCCTGATGGGTGAAAAAAATCTTCCGAGCGGCTTGATGGAGAGCCTGCTGGTCTGTCTGCCTATGCTAATAGGGTGTCTGTACATAGCTTCCTCGGTGTTGTTCGTTGGATCCCGTGCTTCGTTTGTTTCCTGTCCAGTGCCCGTTGCACCTGGAAAAGAAAACAAGAATGCTGAGAACCTTGTCAAGAAAAATGTACCAAATAAGCGTTTTTTACCAAAAAAAATGTGACATGCATCTACTATACAGTAAAATAATGTAAAGTTCAAAATATCGGGAAAAAAAATATACATCTTATATAATTTTATGTACGGTTATAGGAAAAATATCATTTACTTGTGTTAAATGACGCAACATAAAAAAAAATTGATGTGTCACTCAGTTATGTGAGATAGGTGTGAAGGTATTCTGGGAATCTAACGTGACGTCCAGAACGCGTTTTCTTAGAGTGATTGACCGAAGTTTCGGTGGCTTTCGCCGTGCTAGGGAGTTTGTCAGGGGCCAGTCGTCGTGCTTTAGATGTCACGGGCTGTCCTGAGGTTATGATGTGGTGCATAACATTGCTGGTTATACACGGGAGATCGTTAGATGGGCAATTGAGTTCCGGATATTTGTCAACAATCGGTTGAAAAGTTGGATCGAGGATTGCTTTCATCTTAACGATTGACAAACTGGGGCCTTCGTAAGTTATGCCTTTGATAGACAAACTAGTAGTGTTGTCAATTAGTCGTTTACGGCGGACGTCTACGAGCAAATCATGATGATTAAGTAGGTCCGTGCCAATGATGGGCATTGTGACGTCAGCGATCAGAAAAATCCACCGAATAGGTTTGCGTAAACCTACGTTCAGATAGACGTATTTCCGACCATAGGTTGCAATTGGTTTCCCATTTGCAGCCTGTAGGTTGAAGTTAGGATCCTTCTGTCGATCTGCTGCTGTAGCAGGAAGGACGCTGACTTCGGCGCCTGTGTCGACTAGATATCTAGTCTGGCTAATTACATCATGGATGTAAAGTAAGCGGCTAGTGCCACCGGCGACGGTTGCCGCTAACGCGTGCCGGCGGGATAGTTTCCCACAGACTTGGAGGCTTTGCCGAAATCACAAGGTTTTCGACAACATTTCGCTTCCTTGCCATAGGTGTTGTGATACCAACACCAGTCAGGATTTTTGACAGAACGTGTGTTGGACTTAGATCGTCCACGTGCGTTTTGCCGTTGAGGGGATTTAGAACGACGGTAGGAGGAATTGCTAGGCTTGTTTGACCTAAGCATCTGCTGGACGGAGTTGATTAACTCTATCATTGCAGAATCCTTCTTCGAAGTCTGTTCGGTAACAGAGTATACTTCGGTAACTGGCCGTTTCGTTATCTCTAGAATTCTATCTGCAGAGACAGCTAAGTCATCTATGAGAACACCCTGAAGTGTCACAAGTACAGTCTGAACTGACTGTGGCAGTTTGGATAAAAATAGTTCTCTGAACAGTCCTTCATCGAACTGACTTTGGCCAATGATCTCTTTCATTCTTGCCAGCATGCTCACGGCTGACTGATCTAACTCGATGTTACGAAATAACTCATCCAGACGTTGTCGATCTGTGAGAACGTTTCTCTTGAGGATGGATGCTTTTAGCAACTCGTACGAGTTACTTACCGACATCTGCAGAGTTACGCACCTGCTGAATTCCCGCGGTAGGGCGTGAATAACTGCAAGGAACTGTGAACGTTGATCAGTTATGCCATGTTCACAAAAATCAGACTCAGCAATCTGAAACCACGTTTCAGCATTATCTGGCCAATATGGTACTAGCTGGATTGTTTTGGCGGTTGAGCGAATCCGAATAACCTTGGGGCTAGGATCACTCATGACGAAAAGTATGCCGATAACAATATAGTACAAGAATAAACACAAAAAGGAACGAACTCACCGGGTTTATCTGCGTGTGAATTGAAGATGAAGTTCGAGGTTGGGCTCACCAGTTTAGAGGCTGCGGGTATCGACGTTCGCGAGTTGTACGGATTATACTAACGCAAGATCTTATACCAACAACCACTATAGTGTTCGTTCTTCGAGTACCAAATGGTAAAGCAAAAGACCAGATTTTGTCGTCCAAATACGATATATATTTTGGGACCAAATCGCGGGTAGGAATGAATGCTTAGCTAGCTAGTAATCGTGCACGCACGTGACACGACGAAGCACCAAATGGCGGGGATGCTTGACCGTAAGCCTTCAGCTAAACAAGTCGACTTAAACAGTGATGGTCAGCATCCAATGTTGAGTGATGATTGCTGTGGTTAATAATTTTGGGGAATTATTTACCGCTACAGCTCACTCCCCCCCCCTAGTGGGTTTGTGAGGACCCTAAGACATGACCAGCCGGAAGTAAAAAAATCTCGATGGTTCCCTGATGGGTGAAAAAAATCTTCCGAGCGGCTTGATGGAGAGCCTGCTGGTCTGTCTGCCTATGCTAATAGGGTGTCTGTACATAGCTTCTTCGATGTTGTTCGTTGGATCCCGTGCTTCGTTTGTTTCCGGTCCAGTGCCCGTTGCACCTGGAAAAGAAAACAAGAATGCTGAGAACCTTGTCAAGAAAAATGTACCAAATAAGCGTTTTTTACCAAAAAAAATATGACATGCATCTACTATACAGTAAAATAATGTAAAGTTCAAAATATCGGGAAAAAAATATACATCTAATATAATTTTATGTACGGTTATAGGAAAAATATCATTTACTTGTGTTAAATGACGCAACATAAAAAAAAATTGATGTGTCACTCAGTTATGTGAAATAGGTGTGAAGGTATTCTGGGAATCTAACGTGACGTCCAGAACGCGTTTTCTTAGAGTGATTGACCGAAGTTTCGGTGGCTTTCGCCGTGCTAGGGAGTTTGTCAGGGGCCAGTCGTCGTGCTTTAGATGTCACGGGCTGTCCTGAGGTTATGATGTGGTGCATAACATTGCTGGTTATACACGGGAGATCGTTAGATGGGCAATTCAGTTCCGGATATTTGTCAACAATCGGTTGAAAAGTTGGATCGAGGATTGCTTTCATCTTAACGATTGACAAACTGGGGCCACTGTAAGTTATGCCTTTGATAGACAAACTAGTAGTGTTGTCAATTAGTCGTTTACGGCGGACGTCTACGAGCAAATCATGATGATTAAGTAGGTCCGTGCCAATGATGGGCATTGTGACGTCAGCGATTAGAAAAATCCACCGAATAGGTTTGCGTAAACCTACGTTCAGATAGACGTATTTCCGACCATAGGTTGCAATTGGTTTCCCATTTGCAGCCTGTAGGTTGAAGTTAGGATCCTTCTGTCGATCTGCTGCTGTAGCAGGAAGGACGCTGACTTCGGCGCCTGTGTCGACTAGATATCTAGTCTGGCTAATTACATCATGGATGTAAAGTAAGCGGCTAGTGCCACCGGCGACGGTTGCCGCTAACGCGTGCCGGCGGGATAGTTTCCCACAGACTTGGAGGCTTTGCCGAAATCACAAGGTTTTCGACAACATTTCGCTTCCTTGCCAAAGGTGTTGTGATACCAACACCAGTCAGGATTTTTGACAGAACGTGTGTTGGACTTAGATCGTCCACGTGCGTTTTGCCGTTGAGGGGATCTAGAACGACGGTTTGAGGAATTGCTAGGCTTGTTTGACCTAAGCATCTGCTGGACGGAGTTGATTAACTCTATCATTGCAGAATCCTTCTTCGAAGTCTGTTCGGTAACAGAGCATACTTCGGTAACTGGCCGTTTCGTTATCTCTAGAATTCTATCTGCAGAGACAGCTAAGTCATCTATGAGAACACCCTGAAGTGTCACAAGTACAGTCTGAACTGACTGTGGCAGTTTGGATAAAAATAGTTCTCTGAACAGTCCTTCATCGAACTGACTTTGGCCAATGATCTCTTTCATTCTTGCCAGCATGCTCATGGCTGACTGATCTCCTAACTCGATGTTACGAAATAACTCATCCAGACGTTGTCGATCTGTGAGAACGTTTCTCTTGAGGATGGATGCTTTTAGCAACTCGTACGAGTTACTTACCGACATCTGCAGAGTTACGCACCCGCTGAATTCCCGCGGTAGGGCGTGAATAACTGCAAGGAACTGTGAACGTTGATCAGTTATGCCATGTTCACAAAAATCAGACTCAGCAATCTGAAACCACGTTTCAGCATTATCTGGCCAATATGGTACTAGCTGGATTGTTTTAGCGGTTGAGCGAATCCGAATAACCTTGGGGCTAGGATCACTCATGACGAAAAGTATGCCGATAACAATATAGTACAAGAATAAACACAAAAAGGAACGAACTCACCGGGTTTATCTGCGTGTGAATTGAAGATGAAGTTCGAGGTTGGGCTCACCAGTTTAGAGGCTGCGGGTATCGACGTTCGCGAGTTGTACGGATTATACTAACGCAAGATCTTATACCAACAACCACTATAGTGTTCGTTCTTCGAGTACCAAATGGTAAAGCAAAAGACCAGATTTTGTCGTCCAAATACGATATATATTTTGGGACCAAATCGCGGGTAGGAATGAATGCTTAGCTAGCTAGTAATCGTGCACGCACGTGACACGACGAAGCACCAAATGGCGGGGATGCTTGACCGTAAGCCTTCAGCTAAACAAGTCGACTTAAACAGTGATGGTCAGCATCCAATGTTGAGTGATGATTGCTGTGGTTAATAATTTTGGGGAATTATTTACCGCTACAGCTCACTCCCCCCCCCTAGTGGGTTTGTGAGGACCCTAAGACATGACCAGCCGGAAGTAAAAAAATCTCGATGGTTCCCTGATGGGTGAAAAAATCTTCCGAGCGGCTTGATGGAGAGCCTGCTGGTCTGTCTGCCTATGCTAATAGGGTGTCTGTACGTAGCTTCTTCGATGTTGTTCGTTGGATCCCGTGCTTCGTTTGTTTCCGGTCCAGTGCCCGTTGCACCTGGAAAAGAAAACAAGAATGCTGAGAACCTTGTCAAGAAAAATGTACCAAATAAGCGTTTTTTACCAAAAAAAATATGACATGCATCTACTATACAGTAAAATAATGTAAAGTGCAAAATATCGGGAAAAAAAATATGCATCTAATTTAATTTAATGTACGGTTATAGGAAGAAATCATTTACTTCTGTTAAATGACGCAACATAAAAAACAATTGGTGTCACTCAGTTATGTGAAACAGGTGTGAAGGTATTCTGGAAATCTAACGTGACGTCCAGAACGCGTTTTCTTAGAGTGATTGACCGAAGTTTCGGTGGCTTTCGCCGTGCTAGGGAGTTTGTCAGGGGCCAGTCGTCGTGCTTTAGATGTCACGGGCTGTCCTGAGGTTATGATGTGGTGCATAACATTGCTGGTTATACACGGGAGATCGTTAGATGGGCAATTGAGTTCCGGATATTTGTCAACAATCGGTTGAAAAGTTGGATCGAGGATTGCTTTCATCTTAACGATTGACAAACTGGGG
>OX235272.1:37710517-37744104 GCA_944472155.2 Trichobilharzia szidati
AGTGATTTTCAACTCTGGTCTCTTCGCTAGTGTTGATTTGTGTCTCCGCCTTTTCTCCTTATGATTGTAGCGAAGATGTCTTTTGTGGCCTGATCCTTCAGTTTTTGAGTGTTGAACTTGGCGTGTGGCCTGTCTTCACCTCCTGTTTCTTTGAAAGTTTTCAATTTAATAATAATATATATTTCACACAAATTAAACATTTACATGATTAACATACCGTTTGTACAGGCATGATCATATTCGACAAGTACAATTTGAAATGGAACACCGTTTTTTGACATCAAAAATTGGAAAAATGAAAAAAAACCTCTAGAAACTTTTTTAGAATAGATTACAATATACTGGTTCAAGTCTAATTTATAGTCCATAATATACTTACAGTCAGTTAAATTCATGCGGGAATTACGAAATGTTGCGTTAATGGAAGGTAAGAAGAGAGGTGATTAACATGTGCTAAAGTACGACATACAGGATACAAGCCTTGTGATCATTATCATTTTGTCAATTAATAAGAGTTCAAATATTAAAAAAAAACAACTCCATAGTAGAGGGTAAGTACAGCATTATTTTGGTAATAACAGATACAAGGGACCAACTTTGCGATGACAAACAGTACTCAGAATGGAATTTCTTCCGTTGTTCGTTGTGTCTGCCAACAACATTCTGAATAACGCTCAAGTAATAAAAACGTAGAAAGCAGCATTACTGTTCATCTGCAGTACATCAATGCAATACCTTCGAGAAAGAAGAAGAAAACAGAAAGAGAGGTGCAGAGGCAGCCAGCAAATAATAATAATTTAAGCAAACAATATGCGATAAACGCAGGGTTTATTCCCCTATTTTGTTACTAATAATTTAGAGTCATTGAGTTTTATAGTGTAACATACTAACAGTTAGTTCAAGTTTGTGGTAGTAAACAACAACAACAAAAAAAATATGGAATAACAAATTTGTTTAAAAAACAAGGGCAAAACGAATAATGATTTTTAAACCTATATAGGATAATGGCAATAGAAAGTGGAGAAGCTAAATCCAAATGCCAAATTACATAAAATATGTAGAAGTGAAGAAAGGCAAAAAAGAGTGATGATACTTATTTATGCTGATGTTCTGATTTATACAGTTAAATGTCCTCCTGAAGTAGAGAAATCGTACCATGAGCTTGTTTTCAAAGAGTTTATACACAAGCTTTGTTATACAGGCAGCTATTATTTTATTTTATTATTATTTTTTTTGAAGTCATTCACACTCAGGAACCTTAGCAGTAGAGCGCATTCCCACAGATAAGGGTGGTTCTCTTAAGTCCCCACCATCATATCCGCTGAATAGCGGTCACCACCCTCCCACCTTTTAATCTGCTAGGCCCTGGCGAAATGCTCCTCTTGTTTTTAGAAGAATTTTTTATTGCTAAGTGTCATATAGACAGTTTTCGCCATCACCAGCTAACTCAACGAAACTCATGGTATGAACGACTACTTTCAGTCAGCCATTTTGTATGCATCGTCCCAAACAGCATTTTAAAAACATATATATACAATAAAAAAGTAAGGAAATCAGAGATTTGCAGTCTACCTTCTAGATTTAAGTTATAAACAAATGAAACGAAGGGGCAATATGAAATGGTATGAGAAGAGAAAAATACATAAAGGTACACAGTTATGTTTATATATGCTTAAAAAGAGGCAGTAGTTAATTATAATAGATGGTTCAGAAGAATGACGGATTATAATAACAGAACCGTAAAATAAAAATCCGCTAATATTTAAAACTCACAGTGAAGTTAAGCTGATTTTTTAGGCAATCCGGCATAGGGCTGGAATTTGCGTAGACGTAGGTGGTATTTACTCACAACATTAGCTAGTCACTAGAGGAGATTTTAGTCCCAGCTACATCCAGGTTGTTTACTACTCAACCTTGAGGTAGAACTTCCACCACACTGAACTGCCCAAAATACAGTTTTGCCAGGGATATTCACCATAATATTTGATTAATTTGACAGTCAGCAGCTGGGATTAAATGGAGTTGAATCACTGAAAAGGTATGACATAAGGTGTGAGGGTAGTTCATGTAGATTCAGTGCAGCTTTTGTGGTATATCAGGCTGAGTATTCCACTGCAGGTTTGTATGAAAGGATTGTGAATATTTTGTGATGGTGCTTGCTAGACAAACAATTGAATCAGCTAAAAAAAAGGAACTGAGAACAGCATTAGTGCAACGTTGATTATTTTAAATGTGTCCGATAATACTGACTGTTTCTGTTAATGTTTTCGGTGAAAAAAGCTGTTTAGGTACGTAATTCAAAGGGGAAAGAAACAATATCACGAATTTTCAGTATGTGGCAAACTGTTTCAAGACTGTTTTCAGAGAAATATTTATTTACTAGATAGGTGAATCGTTGTAATGTGGTGCTATTTTTAATTTCACTTGGCAAGAAGTTCCATGTTTGCCTATATTTGACCGTAAAGAAGTTGGAACGAGATTTCGTTCGAGAAAGAATATGACTTAGAGAAGACCCGTTGCTGCGTAGTTCATACATCGAAGAAGTAAAGTTAAGGTTATTATTGGGAAAGTATACTATTCCTTTGATTATTTTAAAAAGGAGAATGAGGTTAAGTCGGTGGCGCCTGTACCAAAGGGGTTCGATCTTAAGAGTTGTACAATGATAGTTGTAGGGAACTTTCAGACTTGTTCCTAGGATTCTACTTGTAAATCTCCTTTGAACACTTTCAATCTTTAGTTTGTCCTTAACAGAGGTGCTGTCTAGGATAAATGGACAGTACTCAAGGAGGGGCCGTATGTGTGTTTTATAAAGTAACATTTTAGATTCTTGTGTTTGAAAGTTATGAAATATAAATCCAAGTAATCTTCTGGCTTTAGAAACTTGGTTGGTGACATAGAGAGAGAATTTAAAGTCAGCGGAGTAACGAAGCCCGAGGTCAGGTACAGAAGGAAAGATAGTGATATGCTTGTTGCACATAGTTATGTGTGGTGTGATACGTAAGCGAGCTGGGCATAACAGTCCACACTTCTCCACGTTGATCTGCATCATCAACGACTTACACCATGTCTCAATATTATCAATATCCGATTGGATTTTATGAGACAGATTTGTCACTTCTTGGGTGGTACTGTGGTAGACTATCTTCAAGTCGTCGGCATATAAGAAAGGTCTGCCGTGCTTTATAACATCACGGACGTCATTTAGGTATATTAGAAAGAAGAGAGGTCCTAGTACACTACTTTGAATCACGCCACTTGATATAGGAATGGTACTGGAAAAAGTGTCGTTAATCTTAACAGACTGGGACCTACCACACAAAAATGAATTGCACCACTGTAAGAGATTGCCAGATATACCGTAAGCCTTAAGTTTTTGCAGGAGTAAATTATGACATACTTTATCGAAGGCCTTCTTGAGATCAATATACATAATGAGCACAACGAATTTTTGGTCTGTAAGTCCAGTTATAAAATCGAATAGTTCTAAGTGGCAAGTCATACATGACCTGGACTTTATAAAGCCATGCTGAGAAAGTGTTATGAGGTTTTCTGTCAATAAGAAGTCAGTGATTTTGGAACTGATTATCTTCTCAAGTATCCTTGACAAGACAGACGTTATATTGATCGGCCTGTAATTCTTTACATCATATTTTGAGCCGGATTTAAATCTAGGAATAATATATGTCTGCTTCCATTTAGAAGGATAAACTCCATTCACAAGGGACGTTGAGAATATCTTAAGCAAAAGGAGAGGGAGATCAGAGCCACCATTTTTTAGGAAGGAAGAGGGAATAGAGTCAGGTCCAGGAGTATTGGAGAATTTCAATGAACTGATTGCACTTTTTATAACATCAACAGTCAAGCATATATTCGACAGTGTTTTTTCTGTTACAGAGTCAAATTCGATGCATGGGGAAATATCGTGCGTGTATGAGTCAGAAAAGTGCTTGTCAAAGAGTTCAGCTATGCCTGCATCATCCTTAACAGCAACATTATTATGAAGAATGTAAGGAATGTTGCCTTGTTTTTGTTGCAGTCTTTTTTGGAAGAGTTTACATAGAGAGCTAATTTTGCAACTACTTTTAAGGGCGACAAGTTCTTCTTTGTAAATTTTACTGGCATTATCTGATCTGATTTTATCATATACCTTTAGGATGCTAATGAGCGAGGAGAAGTCCATAGATTTATTATAGGTTTTACGGAGTCTTCTTAGCTTATTCCTGGTAGCAATCGGTATATATAGTTGATTTACACGGTTGCCTTTGGATGTATACCAAGGGATAGATTAGTTGAAGCAAACTGAAATGTTGGAGTAGAAACTGTCAAGGACAGTATCAATGTCTACCGAGGAGAAAAAGGTATTCCAGTCTTGGCAACGAATAAAAGATTGCGTTGTTTCCCACTTAGCCTTTGAAAAGTCCCTGACTTTTACTGTCCGACGACGGTCTTTGCCTGACCCATTTGCTGCTAGGTTAAAGGTGGAAATGACCGTGTTGTGGTCACTACCAGGGAATAAAGGCCCAACTCGAGTGCTGACGGGAAGGATGTTGTGTGTGAAGATTAGATCCAAGATGTTGGATTTACGTGTGGGGTGATTCACATTTTGTGTCCATCCATAGAATTCAACCGAATTTATAAAACGATCAGTGTATTTAGGAACATTTAGCCTATTCCACTGGATACCAGGCATGTTAAAGTCACCAGCTATTATTTTATAGTCAAAGTTTAGGGAGGAGACGTGTTCGAAAATTTCACACAAATGGTTCGTTGTATTAATATCAGAATTGGGCGGGCGGTATATACATCCCAATAAAAGTCCTGTATTGAAGTTAGTGTTGAGTGTAACCCATACTGCGTCGGTAAGTGAGCAACCCAAATCATCAACTTCTAAAGCGTGGAATTTTTTGCTAACAAAGATAAGACAACCACCACCACGTCCTTCTTCTCTGCCATGTCTAAAGTGTGTGTATCCTGGTGATTCTAACAGTCTGTCATTGAAGTCAGATGGTAACCAGGTCTCGGTAACTAACAGTACAGAAGGCATACAAAGTGATAGTAAGGAGTGAAGGTACGGAATTTTATTGCAGATAGAACGAGCGTTTATAAGGAAAAGAGTAAATGATCTTTGATCAGTGGTAAGGGCTGAGGCAAAGTGAAGGAGATGATGATGTGATTCAGCTGAGGTTAAATGAAAATTAGATGACAGTCTGACCGGTACATCGAGTGTTCGGTTCATAAAGCCTTCATCGTTTTCGTTAAGGTTCTGTGAAAAAGAAGATGGTTTCCATGGTAGATCACTCAGTTCACGATCGCATGGAGATAGGCATACGGAAACTGGGGTATCCTCGGTGTCTGAAGAGGGCATATTTGAGAGTAAGGAAACAGACTGTTTGACATCAGGTTGATTGGTGGCATTACTGCCGGGTGCGGAAAAGAGAAAAAATGGTGAGGGGATTGATTAGTTGGAAAGTTGTAAAGACTGTTTTGGTGTCGGGGGAGTGTGTTTCTGGGGAAGTAGCATTTACTGGGTGGATCCCCAAGCAGGCTATGCTGAAAGTTTAGGCGATTGAGTCCATGTGGCTGTGCACCAGGAATATGGGCATAGTTATATTTGGTATTACGCAACCTCATAGTAGAAGTTGGGTAGCTGCAACTGCTAGTATTAAAATGGTGAGGAAAAGATAATGAGATAGGTTGACTAGTGCCAGTTCCATTTGATACCATAGACGTCCTTTTGGGAGATTTAAGCGTATGAGTAATACGAGACGCTGAATCAGGCTTGACGGAGTGTATGCCAGGTATAAGAGTTTTGTTCCTTACATTTTTATTCGGAATCTTAGAGCTAGATGTGAAGATATTACAAGGGTTTTCGATAGTTCTAGCATGGCGAGTGAGATTTTTATTGATATCTTTTGCAGCAATTGAGTGCTTTTTAGGTTGTTTAACAACTGGAGAAATACTAGATTTAGTATTGGTAACCATATCAAGCTTCATTCTAGGGTCACTAGGTGGAGGACTTCTTTTAAGGTTTAGGTGGTGTTTTGTATTGACATCAGTGGGGCCGGTTGTATCCTTTAAAAAAAAAATTTCATCTGCTGGAAAAAAAAAAAAAACACGACGCTGGATTGGTGTCCTGTGGTGAATAATACGTACATTTTTAAAGCTACTTGCTTTCCTAAAGAGATGCTGGTTATTTACAAAGCGACTAGCATCCACAATGCTATTAAACTCGAACATTATTGGACAAGATGTATTAGCTGAAGATTTACGCAGTCGTTTGCAGGTACAATGGGAATCTGGTATTTTGCATGCCTTTAAAAGTGCGTTTTTCAGTGTTTTAATGTTCGTACTGTCGGGCACATTGAAGACAATTGCATTATACATGCACTGAACCCGCTTGATCACTTCCGTGGAAATATGGTCTATAATTCTCTCACAAGACTGTAGCGTATCATAGTCAGGATAGTCAGCAGGCTTTATCAGATACCTAAGGGGTAAGAGATCATGGACTAACGGAAGGATGTTTGTGCTATCCAGGCTATTGGATTGGTTGGATGTGTTTTTCGTAGGCAAGGAGCAATTTGTTTTTTCAAATTTGGCATTAGGTTGGTGTCCATGGGTCACTGATGACCGATGGAAATTTTTGCGATGGGGGGCTTTATCGTTAACAGTAGCGGTGGTGCTGCATTCTGCCCTCTGTGCCGGCATATGTGTAGCCTGCTCAAAATCATCCAATTGAATGGAACTAGATGACAGTAAATCTGCCTGTGTATTGCAATGATTATCAAGGTCAACGTCTAAGGTTACTAAGCATTTGGGGGAGTTAACATTTCTTTTGACACAGTCAAAAGATTTGATATTAGTATGTATCGATGATAGTGAGGCCACATGTGTGTTCGGACCTTCTGACTGACAATCCTGAGTAGGACAAATGGAGGGTGTATATTCAACCACATCAGAGGAGCCAGTGTCAGGCTTTTTATTAACAGCCAGTGTGACTTGGTAAGAATCCAAAATGCTTGGCTCACAACCTGTACTATTGCAAATATCCCTGATAAAATCATTTATAACGCAAGAAGGTGAAGAGGTAATGATATCCGATTTTGATATATTTAGCACCTGTGTCAGATCAGGGGAAAGTGTAGTAGCATGCTGTTTAGGCTTGCTAGATTTATGTCTTTTGCTGAAGTTTTCAGCCGATAATGAAGCACGACGCTTGGATAGCTTAACTGGCATTTTGTATAAATTCAATACAGAACTGTCGGACTGCAAGTATATGAGACTTAGGTTGTTTGATTTTATGTCAAAACAAAAGACAGGAGTAATATGGGCACTGAGAGTCAGATGCTCGATGTGGTAATACCTTAATCAGTTATCTGAAACAGTAAAAGTAGCAAGGATAATATCCAGTGACTATAAAGGTAAGTTCAGATATAACACAAATATTTCTATATGTATTAGTAATCGGTGACACTAAGGATATATCCTGAAAAATGGGGGTACTAGACAGAATAATAAAAAGGAAAACCACGCGGAAAAAAACGACAAACTTCGAACGAGGCGCCTGAATGTAAAATTTAGGATATTCTTTGAACGAGATAGTGGTCTGAGCTGACATCTGCTTCTCTTCTTACTTTTGTGTCCAGTAAGCTGCGTCTCCACTTCCTTGAGCAGCATAGAGACGAAATCAATTTGGTGTTTGGTTCGCCCGTCTGGTGTCACCAATGTAGCCTTGTGGATTTCCTCAAGCTTTCATACGCTGCCACCAATCACTAGTTCACTGAAGACACAGAAGTCACTGAGGAGTTCTCCCTTTTCATTCATTTCTCCGAGAGCTTCTCCACCCATGATGAGTTCTCCTCCTGTGTTGTCTGGTCCCAGTTTGGCGTTCATGTCTCCCTTAGGACTTTAATTTCACTGAGCATTGTTCAATGTTCCCTGCAGAACTCTTCTTTCTTTTCTAGGTCTGCGTTGTTTATGGATAAATAGCATCGTATAATTGTCACTTTCCTTCGTTTTGAGTTGAATCTGATGGTCATTATCCTTAGCGAGATCGCCCCCCATTGTATGAGGGCCTTCGTAACCGTTGGTGACATCATGATAGTCACGTCCTCGTTGTGCTCATGGTTTTCTTCTGGGTGACGGGAGTAGATCACTGAATCTACCATCGAGAATTTAGTGAGTCCACTACCATTCATCTGCTTTCACATATTCCTATTACTGAAATACCATATCCCTTTATCTTATTTGCAGTCTCATACATAGTGTTTACGTTCTATGTCCCCACAAATACTTTTCTTTCTTCACAAGAAGACTCATCATACCGAAGTTTCTGCAGCAGTTTTGTATACAGAGTAGGGTCTGCTGGCCTCACGCCTGAAGAGGAAGTTGTTAAATATGTACGTAATTTACAGAGGAGTGACCTTTCGGGTTGGTCTCTTCAGATTCAGGAAAATAAGAAATAAGGCTTTCAAGACAACAACGACAAAATGTCATGATAGGAAAAGCCGTTACAACAACATGGGAAGTAGCAAAAATACCACTGTTAAGTACAATATCCAGAAAGGGCACATTAATCACAGACTCACTGACCTGGGGCAAATTGGGCATGCAAATTCAATAAAATGTGCAGCTATGAATATCAGCAAGTGTTAAACAGTCACAAGATGGCAAACATTTATTTGTAAGTATTAATAGTCAACAAGATTATATCCACAGAATCAGTGTCCGAAGGTAAATGAATTAAAAAAAATTTTACAACTTCCCAGCCAGAAACACTAGAGAAATGAGGGTTTTACGCAACTAAATAAACGTAACACAACTCAAAACGCACCAAAGTCAGACGAGTCTAGTTTTCGTCCTGAAGGCCCATTGGGATTCAACAGATAACCATGAAAGTGCTTCATTTGTTCACTTAGTGATCACTATCATGTACAAGAGACAAAATCAAGTCTCTCATAGAATTCGTTTAACCTTTTCCGAATCATGAGGAAATGTATTCAGAGGTAAACTTGTTGAGCCAGCTAGTAACGCGACATTCTTTATTCACATACATATTTCAAAAGAAATGAGTACAGCGTACATATGTATTTAAAGCCAGCGGTGTTTGGGTTGAACTAGCCACTATGATGGAGTAAGTTGTTCAAGATGCAAGCCATTTCTCTACATACCACCGTGATTCTTATGACCATTTTTATTTGGGGTCAGCCAGAAAACAGGCCGGCCTTCAGGGAGCGCATATTTATATAGGGATTTCGTATATACAGATTAATGAATGGCACCTCATATGCCCTGTAGTAGAATGAAGTAGAAAGGTACAAAGTTATTGACTGTAAGCTGTGTATTCCTGAAAAGTAAAAGGTAGGCAATCAGTGAAGGTTTGATTCCCTGAATAATTTCAGACTTTGCAGCGTCTCTCACCACGCGTGAAATTTGAAAATTATTTGGCAGTTCCAGAAGTGTACCAATATCTACATATTGAGGAGGATGTCAAATGTAACAGATCTCATGTTATATTCTCCACTGCTTGTGGGGTTTTGTGGTAGGCGAATTAGTTGTCTTAACCACTGGTAGAATAACCTGGTGATCTCCTAAAATATCATTGCAGACACAGAGGTACATTTATATTCAAAGATCAAGAGTCAAATATGCGTATCCAGCGGCACTAAAATAATGGCTCCGCTTTTACCGAACAACTAAGAACCAATTATTCATTTAATCGTAAAGTTATTAGTAGCACAATCTATTATGTATAGACTGAATTCAGTGATGGCTAGATAGCTGAACCACAGGTTACAACCACAGTTTAACAACTTACCAAAACTCTAATTCTCCCTTGTTGTGGTTGTCAGCGACAACTTCATTGAATGTGCTGTCTTATTTCAAATTACTGGCATCTGTATTTGAATGCACAGTCACATAGTCGGCGAGCCCAAAAAGATGTCACACTAATTATATGATACAACTTCACATATTCCTAAAACACTTGTGAACTTGTTGCATTAATCAGAAGGATCGATAGATGGGTTGATAGCATCGATGACTCAATGAATACATATACACAAATAACTCAGAGTGCTTAATTTAAGTGATGGCTTTTGGGGGTTAAATTGTAAATGTCCCAATCGCCTCCTGACATTTACGGATTGTTAAGTTAGAATGAGTTTTGGGATGAAGGAAAGCACGGCTTGTATGATTCGATGCAATTCCTCCTGAATGCGAAGAAACAGTAGCGTTTTGCTAAACTACATAGTACGTTTAGTTTATAAAAATCATATAGACTGGGTAATCTTTACTGATTAAGTAAACTCTAACATGCGCAGTCCATTTTCTCTTCTTTATGATGTCACCTCCTCGAATCAATTCGACTCTCGCCACGAAAAGAAGTACATTTGAAATGTAAACAGAACATTCGTGAATCAAATGAGTCCAAAAATATCCAGTTGGTTTATTTTGCGTCACGATAAAGACATATTAATGTGCGTTGGTGGCACAGTGGTTAGGACTCTCGCCGACCATGCACATGGTCCGGGTATCGATCCCGTGCCGACGCACACCTGATATCTATGGTCGGCCTGTGAAATTTGGGCTACCGATATCCATGCTGAAAATTCCATACTTGTACTGAAAATACGGTGTGGCATCAAGCTGCAATCAAAATATGAAAAAATAAGTTATTGGATGTGGAGAATTCTGGAGCGGTATAAGATCAGTTGCGTTACAAAATAAATAGAAAAGATGTTAGCCTTCTTTCAACGCATTCTCGATTGGATTCGAAGTCTCTTCTGGAAAGAAGAAATGGAACTTACGTTAGTCGGCCTTCAGTATTCAGGAAAAACCACGTTTGTCAACGTAATTGCTGTAAGTGTGAATTTTCGTTTAATTTATAATTAAGTCCGGTCAATTTGTTGAAGATATGATACCTACTGTAGGTTTTAATCTGCGTAAAGTTACGAAAGGAAATGTGACAATAAAGGTTTATCGTTTTTGTGTAGTATATTTGTAGATGTGGGACATTGGCGGACAACCTCGCTTCAGAAGTATGTGGGAACGTTATTGTAGAGGAGTGAATGCTATCATGTACTGTCCCGTACTATTTGATTTATTTACTAAAGATATATGGTAGACGCAGCTGACCATGAAAAGTTGGAGGCTTCACGCAATGAACTTCATAGTTTGCTGGACAAACCTCAGTTGCTTGGCATTCCGGTACTGGTACTGGGTAATAAGAAAGACTTACCAAATGCTCTTGCTGAACACGAGCTCATTACGGCACTCAATTTAGGAGCAATTACAGACCGCGAAATATGCTGCTATTCCATTTCATGCAAGGAACAAGAAAATATAGGTGAGTTATATTCACTCGTGTAGTTTACCTTTAGGTCGGCTGGAAATTTTTTTATTGGAAATGTAACTTTTGTTCCGTGTTTTATTAGGAACTAACTTAATTGCTTACATCAATAATATGTAGGTAGCTTTAAAACCCTGGTTTCTATAGGCACATTTATATTAAAGAACAGATAAAAATGTGCAACCAGTAAGTGTATAAGTCCTCAAAACAAGACATCAAAAAGACTTTCAACTTCCACTTTTAGTGGGTTGCACATACACTGATAAATTAGCAACATTTTACAATTCGATGCTTCAAGTTACTAGCTATAGCTAAAGTATTACTACAATGTTCACCGAGATGACTTAAGTACATTACATTTTTGCATGGCTATTGCGTAGTTTTATATGGAATCATGATTAGAGTGGCAGTCGATTGAAAATTTTTTAAATAGGTTTAACGTTCAAGACAGTTCGGCTGTCGCCACTTTAGTGTTCTGATCCAACTTGCATATAGCAATCAATCGAGGTTTACCAGCTGATATGAATGTTTTTACAGATCCTGCTATCCGATAAAAGACAGTCGTAGGCGATAAAACTGATATCAGATGTCATCAGTGTAACAGACGCCGTGTTGCCTTGTTGTTCTAGGGAAAAAGGGATTGTAAAAGGTAACTGCAAAAGTTTAGTTTTCTGACCTACCCTACTGTTGTCTAAAGCCGGTGATAAGGTCTTTTGAGAATGAATGTAGCCAAGGTCCCTTAAGTTGTCTCTAATCTAAAATTAGGCAGAGCACCAAAACGTGATGTTCTGTCTGTCTGTTTTCGACATAGAACTTTGCACATATGTGCGGCAGTTCAAGTCGCCACACTCCATGTAGCACACAAAGCAAGAGAAGAAAGTAGGAGAAATGCATAATAGAGACAGTAAACAGAGGTGTGAGACAAAGGAATAGTAATAACGAAGAACAAAACAGTTTCATTGGAAATCATAAGTCACAAGGAGTGGATGCATCTGCGCCACTGAGAACGATTTTGAGCCATGTCACCAATTGTTTCCAACCATTGGTTTTTACCGTCCCGAGGACCCCAGCCAGGAAGTCTACACCTTCCTACGTGGCTTAGACTAACTGTTGTGGATTTCATTGACTGGTGCCATGTTTTCGTTTGACCGCCGCTAGCTCTTTTCCAGCCTGACCCTATATCAGCTAACATTGCCTGTCGAGGAAGGCGATGACTAGGCATACGTAACACATGTCCTAACCATCTCAGTCGATGTTACTTCACAGCCTCGTCTATTGATTTCCCCTCCTTACCTAGCACTTGACGCCTAACCTCAGTATTGCTCACCTTATTATACCACTTCACGCGGGAGATAGAACGCAGGCACCTATGATCAAAGACAGCTAAACTTTTCGTATCTTCCGCTGTCAATGGCCAGGTCTCACAGCCATAAAGGAGGACGGAGCGGACTGTTGAGCAGTACACACGCCCTTTGGTCGATAGTCGGATATCACGTCTACGCCAGAGACGGCGTAAACTGGCATATGCGAAACTAGCCCTCTGTATCAGTCCTGAGATTTCGTCAGAGATCAACCCGTTGGGGCTGATGGTACTTCCCAAGTGAGGCGGTCAACGTGCTCTACCACTTCACTTCCTATTTCTAATCTAGGAGTCGGTGTAGTCCAATCCTGTAACATCATCTTGCATTTGGTGGGAAAAAAACGTGATGTTACGACTCTAGTGGTGTTTTTGTATAGTGGCGATGAATTATTGGCTGAATTAACTGAAGTACCAGTTTGTAAACGGAAGTTCATGTATTTTCTATCAGACTAGTATATATTGACTATAGTTAGACGACAGATGTTTACCTCCCATTCAGCCTACAGTCAGATGGTGAGGAGTTGTAGTTCAGCCCAAGAAAGTTGTACTGCTTCACAAAGTGTTCTCGACATTCTAGCTATCTCTCCTACGATGATATTGGAGTTCCATTCTTGGAGATTGTGGCTCTAATGAACCTAAATGGTTGACCGACACTATCTATGACTTATGTTGATGTATGCTGTCTGATTGAGCGGATCCATTCAAAGAAGGAAAGATTGTGATACCAGTTAACTTCTTTTCATAATCTCCACTCACACTCATCCGCACTGACTGCAGTTCGTAAGAATTAAATGATTAGTTTTATCAAAAGATGTCTAATTCACTGCTAAAAGCAAAATGTTCGGATAAAGTTTTAGTGGATGACTTCAATACTCAAACAGGGAAGCTGCACCAGTCAGACAGGTATACTTGTAGCACTTTTAGACCAACTGACTGAATTTCAACGCAGAACTTTTCACAACTGTGCATCAGTTCAAGTTGATACATTACATGTAGCACACAAAAGTAGAAAAAAGTTCCAATAGAACTGTAATAAGCGGGAATTTACTAGAGAAAGAATAGTAACAAGGGAAAATTTGAGGATTACATGGAACTAGGAGATTCCAAAGAGTGTATTGATCTGCGCCACTGAGAACGGTTTTCAGCCATATCACCAACAGTCCCAAATCATTGGTTCTTAGCATCCCTAGGACCACAAACTTACAGTTTATACCTTTCTAAGTGGCAGATACTCCAGGGATTGATGCCACCCTCTCCCTTTCTCCAGTGAGTTGGCGGTTCAGCGGTGGAATGCTTACCAACCATGGACGTGGTCCTTATCCCATTCCCGGCCGATACACTTAGACCTCGCTTACCAAGTAGTAGGCCGGGTAAACAGGAAACATCAGGAGTTCGGCTAACAACCCACTCCCGTAAAGAACCAGCGCTGCGGAAACAGCAAGGTTAAAGCCTGAAGCTCTACATTGCAGTTGGAATACAAATGAATAAAGAAACCCCTCTTCCAATTCAATTTTATGTCAGCTAATATTGCTCCACGAGGAAACTGATACCTTGGCACTCATGACACGTGTCCTAGCCATCTCAGTCGATGCAGCTTCACAACCCCATCTATTTACTTGCCCTCAGTACCTAACAATAAGCCTAACATTAGTATTACTTAATTCATTATACCACTGAACACGGGAGATAGAACACAAATATCTGTAGTCAAAGACATCTAGCTTTTTTAAGTTTTCCACTAGTAATGACCACATCTTGCAGCCATATGAAACAGGGCGTGCTTTTGCGCAGTACACATGCCATTCCATCGGTATATGGATATCACGTCTACACCAGAGGTGACTTAAGTCGGCAAGTGACACACCAGCCTTTTATATGCGTGTCTAGATTTTAGCAGCAATCAGACCCTTAAGGTTGATACAATATCATAAATAAGTGAGGTAGTCAATACGCTCAACCAGTCTTTAAACTAAGAGTCGGTGCAGACCAATTCTGTAGTATCCTCTTACATTTCACATGGGCAAACCGCATACCAAACGTGCCACGTTTCCTGCTCAAGGTGTTCAGAAGGCTTTTTGTCAATGTCTTCACCTAGAAGGACATTATTGTCCACATACTTTTAGTCGACGACACTGCGCTTTAGTAACAAGTCGTTGCCTAAGTGTCTAAAGCTGATTAGGGTCAAACTCATTAGTACATATATGGTAAACAGATTATTCATGTTCTACTTTAATACCTACCTTAGAAGCCTAAATTAACAGTGCTATTCAAGTATGAAGTAAAGAACTGAATACATCTGCGCCATTGACAACGATTTTGAGCCATGTCACCTATTGTCTCCAGCCATTGATTCTTAGAGTCCCGAGGGCCCCAACCCGGAAGTCTGCATCTCCCTACCTGACCCAGTTTAACTGTCAGGGATTTCATGATTGATGCATTACTTGTAATCTACCAATTGAAGTTAACTCCATTTTAAATTTGTTTCTTTCAAGTCTTATATCTGGTGACGTTTTAGTCCATTAGCCATCTAAATTGTCTCCATTTATCACTGGTATTCATTTTGCTTTACGGCCAACCACCCTTCTCAGAATAATTAATTAAATACTGATTGTATATGCTACTGATTCATTGACACAAGTAGTTGGATACCGGTCAGTGCCTGCTAGCCAGATTGAAGTGATCTAAACACCAGACGGTGGTCTCACCAGTTTTTGACCGAGCTCTTCAGCAGTTCACGTGTGGTGATACTCAGCTTAGAGAGTCGAATTGGTTCGAACCACCCAAATTCTAGCTAACTACTCGGGCGAACTGGGGTAATCGCAAATTAACTCAGGAATTGCGAATTGGATCTGAACATTTATTTTATTCTTACTGCGTATTCTCTTTTCTATGATAGGCTTTTATGTGCTAAGCTACGAGGCATACGTCAAATATGATGCCTTCTGATAACACTCGGTAAACCCACACCTGAGTAAAAAAAAGGTAGACATATTGCTAATCAATCTGAGAATTGATAAGAAATTATAACAGTATTTGATTGTCACATTGTGACTTCTTCGATCGATGTATAGCACTGTGGAGTGTGATTGTCTTTACTTTCACTTCTCTCAAACACAGGAATTCTCAAGTATAAAGAACCTTCATTATGCAATCGAAATGATGAACTTAACTTTACATGGAATAATTTCAGTTTAGATTTCTTCACGAACCGACAATGGGAAGCACTGGACATCTGCTACCACATAGTGTAAGACTCTTCATCAGTGCACACCAACGACCCTATCAGAGATCAAACCACCTGGACCTTTCAGATTACCACACCAAACCCGTTGACCATCCCACCCTCCACTTCGACGCCTCGTCATTGAATTCTCAATCTTTAAAGCGAGGATCGGGAAAGCAATGCAAGCTTTCATTACTCTCAAGTCTGTGTGGAGGACATCAACAGCACTCACCATGAATATGAAAATAAGATCCGAATTTTCAGCTCCAATGTGAAGTCAGTGCTACTTACCATACGGATCAGAGACTTGGCGCTGTGTGACGAACGCCACTTCGAACAAACTACAGACCTTCATCAATAGCTGTCTTCGCTCAATACTTCACTCAAAATCAGATGGTCAGTCAGAAAATATCAGCAATAGTGAGAGATCTCTGGTAATGAGGTAACCAACCCAGCAGGAATCAGTTGTGCAACAAGCATGGAGGAAGAAATGGAGGTGGGTTGGCAATACTCTCACAAAACAAACGATCAAGTGAAAGAAATTACATGCCAGGTCATCTCTCTAGTGGAACCTGAACGGGAATCGACGAGTTAGTCGTCAGTGTGAGCGTGAGGTGACATGAAGGCGGTGATGCAAAGAGGAGATGAAAGCTTGTGGCAGACGCAGAGCCAGGTGGAAACGTTGGCGGCGAAAAGAAAGCAATGGAGACGTACGGCTGAAGCCCATGTTCCTCTAGGAACTAAAGGAGATAATAATAAATATAATACTAATAATATCTAATTGGTGTTAGTTCGTGACGAAAACTATGTTGAAGTTAATTCAGACCTTTGAAAAATCCCATAATTTAATGGTGAAATAGTCTGTGCAACCACTGGATCATACTAATCATATGTGCAATTGATAGAAATTATGCTGAAGTGGTTCAGTTTTTCATACAGTTAACAGAGTAGTGTACTTTTGAATAATTCCTTTATTTAAAACAACACATGCAGACGAACAATGTTGTGTTTTTAATTAGATTTCATCAGGCTTAACTCTGATATACACATGACTTTGCAAATAAATACAATTATAAATATAAACCAATCATGGTCATTTATCAACAGGATGATAAAATTGTGCATATAAGTTATTCAATTAGTCATAATAATAATGATTTTATCGATAATAAAGATGTAACAGTCAAATGACCTGTGATGACAAGAATAATGAAAAATAAAACAGCATGACTCAACAAACAAACGTTCACGTAGATGTAGTTGATCAAGGCAAAAAAAACCAATGGTCTGAATGAGTAATGTTAGATTTTAAGGGAAGTGAATCAACCATGTTTCAATGAAGATGTGATAAGATTAGGGGATGATAAGAGAGGGACTGAAAATATAAGCAAGGGGTGGTAAAGACATCATCGGTTGGTGTTAGGTCTTAACAGCCAAGGGAGGGATAATGGCTGTACGAACTTCGAATGCGTAGTTTAGGCCTAATAGTTCGAACGTCTATCACCTCAGCTATATGTAGTAGACAAATACGAAGTCCATTGGAAAGATCCGGTGGGATGCGATGAACCTCCTTGAATGCTTTCGTTTTCTCCACTAAATGATCACTACCAACTAAGTATGGAAAAACGGAGCTACGGATTGTTTTTATCTGTCCTTTGTCAAACCACGATAGGAGATGTTCAGTAACACGTTGGCTAAGCTGTCTAGTAATACACTCAACATAAGTGTCTCCACAGGAGCATGTGATCTGATAAATGCACATATATTTAGCAAAACTATCCAGCTTATCCTTCGTTTGAGTCCCAATCATTCGTCCACTAGATAGTGAAAAACAGGTTCGCTGCGCAAAATGTTTTACTTATACTTCTGCCTAGTCTCTACAACAAAATCTCACTTGACAATTCCCCATCAAACTGAAACTTAATAAATAATGGTTTCTTAAAGGCTGTCATCGTCTCAGGTTTTCTCTCCAATGTTTTCATGTGTTTCTTTATGAAACTAATCGGACAACCCATCATCTCCATCAAGGAATCATAAATATATATTCAAATTCCTTTTGGTCGTCCGTACACATCTTTCTTGCTCTGCTCGTAAGACACTTAACAACATTCCTTTTATATTTAATGGGCACATAACTAAGGAGGTGTGTGTGTGTGTATTACCCTGTGAATGTACCTTTTCCATATACACTTCTCCCAAGTGACCCATCTCGCCTATTTCGCAAGACGTCCGGAAGAGGCAGTTTATTATCCTCATCCTCTTCACAAGTGGTGGTTGTTCAATTTCATCAATAATTAGTCCGTGTTTGCATTCCCGTCAACTAAGATAAATGCAGAAAATCAAAACAAGTGATTCAGCGACGAGACTCTATTCAACGGATTTATTATCAAGCTGTACAATCGTATATATATGGTTTTAAGAAGTTATATCCGGTAAGGGAATTGAATCATAGGTGTGAATGCATAAAATAATAATAACAGTATGAAATGCAATTAAAATTAAAATGTTTGTGATCATAATCATAGTTAAATGTCAAGTAGCAAAACAATTAATGTCATATAGAGAATAATTCATAGGATGTATAGAACTTGGAAGGGGTGTGCAATTATAGGATTAGTAGGTAAATGGAATAAAATAAAAACGTCACGTAATATTGTGTGAAATTTGGTAACATAGAATTTAACGTAGCAAAACAGAATTAATTTAGAATGACAAATGGAACAAGTGAAATAATACCGGGGACAGTTCAAAGTGAGAATAGTAATAGTAACAATTGACGTAATAAAGGAAGAGTATACAAACTGAATAGACAAAACGAAAAATTGGTAGAGCCAAAATATGATTAGGGATTACCATACTTTAGCATAGAGGGATTAAGACCATGAAAGTTGGAGGGGTTGAACGAACTTTTTCTGTACACAGAGATTTGGCTTTTCTGTTTCGATAGCCAAAGCTTCAGCAATACAGATGAGTCGGGTACGTAATGATTTCGGTAAATTACTTTTCACCCTGTAGATGACTTTAAAGACAGAGGCTATAGAGATAAGGTGATCATGATCGACCAGATGTTCAATGATCGCGCTTCTTATTGCTTCACTTCCACCTCTTCATAACCATGCAGGATAGTGTTCTTGCACCCTCTTGGACAAAACTCGAGTCGAACGACGATATACCTAGCTCCACACGAGCAGTTGAATTGATAAATGCACATAGAGTTGGTCAACAGCGGGATCTTGTCCTTCAGGTTATTGAACAGTGATGGTCGACTAGTAAAGGCTATTCTCAGAGATGCAACAGGGAATGTTCTTTTCAGGGACTGTGATATCCTTTTTTTCATGATATGGGAAACTAAGTCACCTTTGAATTCCAAGCTCATGTACAGTATTTTCTGCGGTGCGGATGAAATGTCACGTTTCATAGGATTTGAAAGTATATTCTTGTCTATAAAACGTGGCGGAAATCCATTTTCTGTTAGGATTTTCCTCAAAAGATTTAACTCATCCTCCACAGTATCAGGGCTACATATGCGCCGAATGTGAGTGACAAGCGACCGAACCAGGTTTCGTTTTCGACCAATGGGTACCCCCAGCTGTAGAAATTTGTCAGTTGACCATTCCATGACAGCTTTCAATAAATCGATCTCTTCAGAGTTCCATCGGTCCTCCTTGATAAGTTTACATCGAGGAAATGAATACTAGGCTCGTTCTCCATTTCGAGTGTAAATTTTATCGCTGGATGGCAACCATTAAATGCATTTAATATATTATTCAAATTACAATCACTATTACAAATAATAAAGGTGTCATCTACATACCTTTTATACATTTGAAAGGTTTGGATTGTTCACTTCAACTGACCATTTTCTAGACTGGACATGAAACAGTCTGCAAGGAGAGGACCCAAGGGAGAACCCATTGCAATACCATCCTTCTGTCTGTAGATTGTTTCATTGAAAGTAAACTGTACATTCAATGTACATCTCAAAAGTAGTTCTTTCAAATCTGTAGTGGGTATCCCTATATTCAACTTGTTGTCTTCAATATATTTGCATATAAAACATATGGTTTCTGTCAGTGGAACGTTCGTAAATAGGGATTGTACATCCAAAGACAACATATGTTTATTCGAAGCATTTGTATCCTGTATAATTTCAACAAATTGGAAGGTGTCACGAAGGGGATGTATAGATAGTTGTCCCCTGACGGGTTCGAGGACTTTGGCTAACTACCCAGCTACTGGAGGATAAGGGGATCCGGACATATCCAAGATAGGCCGAAATGGAAGGCCAGCTTTGTGTATCTTCGGTAGACCATAAAGTCTTGGTATTACAGATCCTGTTGGTCTAGTATTTTTGAACACTTCTTCACGAATGGCATGATTGTTCTTCATTCTCCTCAAAGCTTCGGTAATTTGCTTTTCGATTAATTCCGTCTTGTTTTCCTCGTTCGGTTTCGAGAATTTACTGCAGTCAGAAAGTAGATGTGACACTTTTTACATTGATAAAGTGTCACATCTACTTTCTGACTGCAGTAAATTCTCGAAACCGAACGAGGAAAACAAGACGGAATTAATCGAAAAGCAAATTACCGAAGCTTTGAGGAGAATGAAGAACAATCATGCCATTCGTGAAGAAGTGTTCAAAAATACTAGACCAACAGGATCTGTAATACCAAGACTTTATGGTCTACCGAAGATACACAAAGCTGGCCTTCCATTTCGGCCTATCTTGGATATGTCCGGATCCCCTTATCCTCCAGTAGCTGGGTAGTTAGCCAAAGTCCTCGAACCCGTCAGGGGACAACTATCTATACATCCCCTTCGTGACACCTTCCAATTTGTTGAAATTATACAGGATACAAATGCTTCGAATAAACATATGTTGTCTTTGGATGTACAATCCCTATTTACGAACGTTCCACTGACAGAAACCATATGTTTTATATGCAAATATATTGAAGACAACAAGTTGAATATAGGGATACCCACTACAGATTTGAAAGAACTACTTTTGAGATGTACATTGAATGTACAGTTTACTTTCAATGAAACAATCTACAGACAGAAGGATGGTATTGCAATGGGTTCTCCCTTGGGTCCTCTCCTTGCAGACTGTTTTATGTCCAGTCTAGAAAATGGTCAGTTGAAGTCAACAATCCAAAGCTTTCAAATGTATAAAAGGTATGTAGATGACACCTTTATTATTTGTAATAGTGATTGTAATTTGAATAATATATTAAATGCATTTAATGGTTGCCATCCAGCGATAAAATTCACACTCGAAATGGAGAACGAGTCTAGTATTCATTTCCTCGATGTGAACTTATCAAGGAGGACCGATGGAACTCTGAAGAGATCGATTTATCGAAAGCTGTCATGGAATGGTCAACTGACAAATTTCTACAGCTGGGGTACCCATTGGTCGAAAACGAAACCTGGTTCGGTCGCTTGTCACTCACATTCGGCGCATATGTAGCCCTGATACTGTGGAGGATGAGTTAAATCTTTTGAGGAAAATCCTAACAGAAAATGGATTTCCGCCACGTTTTATAGACAAGAATATACTTTCAAATCCTATGAAACGTGACATTTCATCCGCACCGCAGAAAATACTGTACATGAGCTTGGAATTCAAAGGTGACTTAGTTTCCCATATCATGAAAAAAAGGATATCACAGTCCCTGAAAAGAACATTCCCTGTTGCATCTCTGAGAATAGCCTTTACTAGTCGACCATCACTGTTCAATAACCTGAAGGAAAAGATCCCGCTGTTGACCAACTCTATGTGCGTTTATCAATTCAACTGCTCGTGTGGAGCTAGGTATATCGTCGTTCGACTCGAGTTTTGTCCAAGAGGGTGCAAGAACACTATCCTGCATGATTATGAAGAGGTGGAAGTGAAGCAATAAGAAGCGCGATCATTGAACATCTGGTCGATCATGATCACCTTATCTCTATAGCCTCTGTCTTTAAAGTCATCTACAGGGTGAAAAGTAATTTACCGAAATCATTACGTACCCGACTCATCTGTATTGCTGAAGCTTTGGCTATCGAAACAGAAAAGCCAAATCTCTGTGTACAGAAAAAGTTCGTTCAACCCCTCCAACTTTCATGGTCTTAATCCCTCTATGCTAAAGTATGGTAATCCCTAATCATATTTTGGCTCTACCAATTTTTCATTTTGTCTATTCAATTTGTATACTTTTCCTTTATTACGTCAATTGTTACTATTACTATTCTCACTTTGAACTGTCCCCGGTATTATTTCACTTGTTCCATTTGTCATTCTAAATTAATTCTGTTTTGCTACGTTAAATTCTATGTTACCAAATTTCACACAATATTACGTGACGTTTTTATTTTATTCCATTTACCTACTAATCCTATAATTGCACACCCCTTCCAAGTTCTATACATCCTATGAATTATTCTCTATATGACATTAATTGTTTTGCTACTTGACATTTAACTATGATTATGATCACAAACATTTTAATTTTAATTGCATTTCATACTGTTATTATTATTTTATGCATTCACACCTATGATTCAATTCCCTTACCGGATATAACTTCTTAAAACCATATATATACGATTGTACAGCTTGATAATAAATCCGTTGAATAGAGTCTCGTCGCTGAATCACTTGTTTTGATTTTCTGCATTTATCTTAGTTGACGGGAATGCAAACACGGACTAATTATTGATGAAATTGAACAACCACCACTTGTGAAGAGGATGAGGATAATAAACTGCCTCTTCCGGACGTCTTGCGAAATAGGCGAGATGGGTCACTTGGGAGAAGTGTATATGGAAAAGGTACATTCACAGGGTAATACACACACACACACCTCCTTAGTTATGTGCCCATTAAATATAAAAGGAATGTTGTTAAGTATCTTACGAGCAGAGCAAGAAAGATGTGTACGGACGACCAAAAGGAATTTGAATATATATTTATGATTCCTTGATGGAGATGATGGGTTGTCCGATTAGTTTCATAAAGAAACACATGAAAACATTGGAGAGAAAACCTGAGACGATGACAGCCTTTAAGAAACCATTATTTATTAAGTTTCAGTTTGATGGGGAATTGTCAAGTGAGATTTTGTTGTAGAGACTAGGCAGAAGTATAAGTAAAACATTTTGCGCAGCGAACCTGTTTTTCACCATCTAGTGGACGAATGATTGGGACTCAAACGAAGGATAAGCTGGATAGTTTTGCTAAATATATGTGCATTTATCAGATCACATGCTCCTGTGGAGACACTTATGTTGAGTGTATTACTAGACAGCTTAGCCAACGTGTTACTGAACATCTCCTATCGTGGTTTGACAAAGGACAGATAAAAACAATCCGTAGCTCCGTTTTTCCATACTTAGTTGGTAGTGATCATTTAGTGGAGAAAACGAAAGCATTCAAGGAGGTTCATCGCATCCCACCGGATCTTTCCAATGGACTTCGTATTTGTCTACTACATATAGCTGAGGTGATAGACGTTCGAACTATTAGGCCTAAACTACGCATTCGAAGTTCGTACAGCCATTATCCCTCCCTTGGCTTGTTAAGACCTAACACCAACCGATGATGTCTTTACCACCCCTTGCTTATATTTTCAGTCCCTCTCTTATCATCCCCTAATCTTATCACATCTTCATTGAAACATGGTTGATTCACTTCCCTTAAAATCTAACATTACTTAGTCACACCATTCGTTTTTTTTTGGCCTTGATCAACTACATCTACGTGAACGTTTGTTTGTTGAGTCATGCTGTTTTATTTTTCATTATTCTTGTCATCACAGGTCATTCGACTGTTTCATCTTTATTATCGATGAAACCATTATTATTATTATGACTAATTGAACAATTTATATGCACAATTTTATCATCCTGTTGATAAATGACCATGATTGGTTTATATTTATAATTGTATTTATTTGCAAAGTCATGTGTATATCAGAGTTAAGCCTGATGAAATCTAATTAAAAACACAACATTGTTCGTGTGCATGTGTTGTTTTAAATAAAGGAATTATTCAAAAGTACACTACTTTGTTAACTGTATGAAAAACTGAACCACTTCAGCATAATTTCTATCAATTGCACATATGATTAGTATGATCCAGTGGTTGCACAGACTATTCCACCATTAAATTATGGGATTTTTCAAAGGTCTGAATTAATTTCAACATAGGTTTCGTCACGAACTAACACCAATTAGAGATTATTAGTATTATATTATTACTATTATTATCTCCTTTAGTTCCTAGAGGAACATAGGGCTTCAGCTGCACGTCTCCATTGATTTCGGTTCGCCGCCAACTTTTTCACCTGGCTCTACGTCTGCCACACGCTTTCATCTCCTCTTTGCATCATTGCCTTCATGTCACCCCACCCTCACACTGACGACTAACTCGCCGATTCCCGTTCAGGTTCCACTAGAGAGATGACTTGGCGTGTGATTTCTTTCACTTGACCGTTTGTTTTCTCAGAGTATGGCCAACCCACCTCCATTTCTTCCTCCATGCTTGTTGCACAACTGATTCCTGCTGGGTTGGTTACCTCATTACCAGAGATCTCTCACTATTGCTGATCATTTCTGACCGGCCATCTGATTTTGAGTGAAGTATTGAGCGAAGACAGCTGTTGATGAAGGTCTGTAGTTTGTTTGAAGTGTCCTTCGTCACACAGCGCCAAGTCTCTCATCCGTATGGTAAGTAGCACTGACTTCACATTGGAGCTGAAAATTCGGATCTTATTTTCATATTCATGGTGAGTGCCGTTGATGTCCTCCACACAGACTTGAGAGTAATGAAAGCTTGCATTGCTTTCCCGATCCTCGTTTTAAAGATTGAGAATTCAATGAAGAGGCGTCGAAGTGGAGGGTGGGATGGTCGACGGGTTTGGTGTGGTAATCTGAAAGGTCCAGGTGGTTTGATCTCTGATAGGGTCGTTGGTGTGCACTGATAAAGAGTCCTACGTCACGTGGAAGCAGATATCCAGTGCTTCGCATTGTTGTTTCGTGGCAATGCAGTTGTTTCTTCTGAGCTGTGTAGTTTATTTGTGTCATGGAGAAAGAATTATTGTTCACTGGTTGATCCTTGCTTTTCGTTGAAGTCTTCCAACTTTCGAACAGAATAAAGGGTGTTCAGTTTGTGTGATTTTTATGTGATAGAGAAGATATGTATCTTAGGTCGATGATTTTGATATAGTTGTTTTTTTATTTGCGAATAAACCATCCAGCTCAGAGAACACATCTACATCAGAAAAATATCCAACACCTTGATCATGTCTTACATTCTCCCGTTTTCATGTTTTGCGAGTAAGAAGTCGGCTAATATTGGGCCTAATGGTGAACCGATTGCTATTCCACCTACTTGTCGGTATCATGAATTACTGAAGACATAACACGCATTTATTGTACATTTAATTAGCAGTTCTATAAGGCTAGATAAGGGAATTCCTAAATCCATTTGACATTCGGTGATTTCTGGGAATATGTAATCTCCCGTTGCGATGAGTGGTACATTCACAAATAGTGATGATCTACCCACGGCTAACATAAGTTTATCAATAACATTAGTCTCTAATATTTTAGAGATGAAGTCGAAGACATCACTAATTCTGTATCGCACAGTTTCTTTATGCAAAGGTCCCAGAATCTTATCTAACCACTTTGCTGTTACGTAAAATGGAGAGTTATACATATCTAAAACTCAACGAAGAGTAAGACCCGGTTTATTATTCACTTTGGGTAGACCGTTTTTATGTGGAGTGTTGGTTTGATCGATTCATACATGGTTGACGATATTATTCCCTATTTGATTAAATTTTCTGAGAGAATCTATCATTAGTTTTTCCGCTTTTTACATTGAGGTCTTTCCTCATCCACCTTCATGTATCCTTTTATGAAATGTGTCAACTTGAACTGTGCTGTACTTCTGCGAAAAGTTCCATATGGACAGTTCAGTTCAATTCTCACTGTTGCATCTTCCAGTCAAATGTTGATTTATCATCTTTTATCATTGGACATTGTACAAAACACACAAAAAAGAAATGCAGTAGTACTCTTCCATATTAAATAAGTTTATGTGATATAATATTGAGGGATACAGTATTGATAACAGGATGATAAGGTTTCGAGTACAATTTATTCCTCATAATCATATCAATTTATTTACATGGCTTCATAATTTCACTTATATATGTATTTCTCTCACCAGTTATTTGTTACACTTTTCAATATATTAGATATGAGCATTACGTTATTTCGATTGTATGTGTTTGGTGTTGATTCAATGAATAGAGGTTCAGTGACTAACCTCTCGTTCGCTCTCTCCACCCTTTTTGTTTAATCGTATGTATGAAGATGTTTTTATAAATTATTTAACTTACCAGGGTCAATCGTTATAGCTCTGGCTAAATTTCTATGTTCTGATAATCTAATTGACCTCTATCTACTACTTTGACATATTTAATTGACATCACAGCCATTGTATGGTATTCGGTAGATTATTTTTGATTGAACACTAGTCAGTAACTAGTGTAATGTGTGTGTCTAGTCCTCTGTTTGGTTCAGACTGAATTCTATCAGTCAAGTTTTCAATGTGGCCACCGTGCAACTAGCTGCCCCGCCACCATAGTGCACTGTGAATTGTTGGTATTAGATTGTTGGAGACAACCAGCAGGAAGCCTTAGCTACATCTAGGTTTCGTGTTAGCAGTTGGCACTCACCAGTCAGCAAGGCGTATCTGCAACCTTGAAGGAATTTATGTCCCTTCTGAGATTCAAACCGGCGTCACCTAGTGAGTGCTGCAGTCAGAGACATTAATACTGAGCTATTCTGGCTTGCGACTGACTTCCTGTGAGATTGTATCTTATGTTTAATCAAAAAAGTCTGCTATTTTGAAGAAAGGTAGTGGTACTAAATAATCACCACTAATTTTGATTATCTTTCAACGTTCGGTGTGACGCGGGTTCAAATCTCAGGAGAGACATGAGTTCCTTCAAGGTTGCTGACTGGTGAGTGCCAACCACCAGCACGAAACCTAGGTCCAAGGCTTCCTGTGGCCGATTGCTTCCAACCATCCGATACTAACAATTTGGCAGATTGTATTATTTTGTTTAATGAGATCTGTCGGGTCCTTAGGCTGACAAAGTTTATCTCTGAGTGAGTTTGTTGGTCGGTTAAATGCCACCCTAATTCCAGCCTTTTAAGAATCTTACGTAGGGCTTGTGGTGTTCTTTAAATGACATTATTCAATAGATAGGCTCCTGACTCAATGACGTGGGTTTGAATCTCAAATGGGACATGCGTTCCTACAAGGTTGCAGAGATATACACATTGCTGACCGGTGACTGCCAATAAACACTAAACCTAGATAGATGGTCCACTTGCTACTGATTGCCTCCAATCATCACCTAGCAGCAACAATGATTACTCTTTTTATCTGTATTGTTGTATTTGTGTAATTTAATGTTTGATATAATTTACACTTTTTTTTGTAGATATCACACTTCAATGGCTAATCAAACACTCTAAAACCAATCGATAAAATGTGTGTAGTAATATGCATACATAACTTCTTTTTTGTGTGAATTAATTGTGAATTACCTTAATCCCTCACTCACTCACTCTCTCTCTCTCTCTCCTGTTTAACTAACCTTTCACTGAACATTGAACAAGCTGCCGCCATTATTTTGTTTTTGTCAATATGGCGGGTAATTCAAAAACAGTTTATCCCTTCATTATTACTATTAATTTCAGTCTGCTTTAATAATCATAAGAATAATAATATTAACTTTCCGCTTATGAAAAAGAAATACTTTTTGTCATTTTGTCTTTTGGGCATTTTTGCCTATTTGTTGGTTCTTTTATCATTTGATTCACCTTCATTATTTACATTCCCAGTATATATATATATATATATATATATATATATATATTCAAATTGGAGTACGGTGTCGAGGAAGAGGGCGATGGTATGTCGCCATTATTTGTATAAACATTTTTGCTTTCATTATTTTCCATCTGTTGTAACAAGCAAAATCTACGCTCACTTCGTCTTATTCTTCTTCTCTCTCTTCTTGTACCTTTCCAACCTGGTGTCGGTTAGACTGAAATATCCGTATTTCTCATTACTTCACTCCATCTGTTACTGATATTTTTACTTTCGTGTTCTGCTTGAATTCGTACTGCATTTATAATGATTATGACTATTAAGAAGATCTATTTATGCTTCTGCTTATTATTTCCTTATAGTTTCGTGTATTTTTGTTTTAATTAACCAATTTGAATTATGTTAATTTTTGGCGGGAATTCATTTATTCACTTGTCGAGTTTCTCCTCGTTGGAATGTGAGGAGTAAACTGGACTCTGCTGCGCTTTTTTTCGGTGACAACAGTGAAATATTTTCTGTCAACTTTATAGACATAATATTATCTATTTATCTTTTATTGACTATTTTATTTTCATTAATGGTTGCTTATGGTAGCAAACATTGACTCCCTTCATCATTATCATGGCGGTCAAATTGATTCCATTGCTAATTCACCTGGAAATGATTTCTTTTTCTTTCTCTCTCTCCTAATGATTTACAATGTGATTAATATGTACATTTGTCTTTTATTTTCGCTTGACGAATGCCAAATTAATTATTTTTCACTTGGTAATACAGTATATATATATATATATATATATATATATATTGTGACGATGTAATTTCTTTCGAGGCTTTCGTGACTCATATGATTGATTCTTAATTTTTCTTCCTTTTTCTAAAGTTTGATCACGGATTGATATCAGTTAGAGGACTATTGAAGACTAGGGAGTTTAAGGCTATTCACGATCATTATCCCACGGATTAGGGATCGAAGCCGGGACCTTCAGCCTACGAGGCGAGACTCGTAACCATTCAAGCACAAGGATGGAATCTTTTAGCCTATGAGTTCGAGCCAATGTCATCGGCTAGTATGTGTCCCTGCACCCAACCTCATGGACCTCACTGATGGTGGTCAATCCAGGTAACTTCGTCCAATAGTCAATCAGTCACTAGTGAGCATCAGACTTAATTTCAGGTGTTAGTTTATAGGTATTCGATTGACGTTTCAAGTTTGATAGTGGATTGGGACTGGAAACTAGGACGAAACAGCTTTCAGTATTCTCTGGTGTTCAGGGGGGGGGCTTTTTTATTTTGAGGAATGTTGAATTGAATCTAGTCTTACGATTTCATACAGACGTGGTGATCACGAATAGCGCTTGTTTACGCCAGCAACGTATACAACAGCTACCTGAATACCCAGCCCACTACGCAGTGAGATGAGACTGAAAGTAAAAGTGTATGTATAAAGGGAACAGTGGTATTTATAGGCATAAGAAAAGATAATATATAGGTTGCCCACCTATATATCACATTCAAATTTCGAGGAGAAGACACATAACTTGGGGTCAAGCTGAAACCGCAGCGTCTGTTTTCTGTGCCTTTCTGATCTACGTCGAGGGAGTAGTCTGTTGTTTTGCGGGGGATGTGGAGCATTTTTGGCATCCTTATTTTGTAGTCCGGTGTCCAGCAGTATATCCAGTCGTAAACAGCTAGTGGTTATCTTATCTTTGGAGGATGTGCACCGTCTTAGTTGGTTCTTGTGTCGTGTCCACGTCTCTCTCTCAACTTTGACATCATACATGACACTACCACATCTGCTTTAAATCAATCCTTCTATCCACTTTCTGTGTTCTGCTGTTCAGCCTCTAGCAAACACCGGTCTTCCGACGTCGAAGGATTTTGGGGCGTCTGATGACTTCGCTGCATGTAGCTTAGGTGTCAAAGTTTCATGTGCAACCCGTGGCCTCCTCCGTATCAGTGCGTGAGGAGCTGTGGCATCCTTGAGAACTGAGAAACAAAATTACACAGGATTAGAACGGATAACAAGTGTGTAAAAATGAGCATGGAAACAAAATTGAAATAATAATTTTCAACTTGAGATGGGAATTAGGAGGTGCGAATATATATTACAAGAGCCTTAGAAACGCAAAAATTGCACAGGATTAAGATATAATTGTAAAATAGTTAATTTTTTTTAATTATTAAACGAATTATAAATGTAAACAGGAAAAGCATGGAAACAAACTTAAAATAACTTTTCATAACTGGAAAAAATGGGGTGAATTGAATGAAGACTGAGGGAGTAAGAATCACACATAGCGAACGAAAAAGGATAAAAAAAGAGAACGAAAGAAGAAAAAAGCAAAACAAAACGGAAGCTAAGGTAACATACCGGACTAGGTCCATGGTAGTTGTAGAGGTTCAACTAATTTCTTTTGAACACACAGCTCCGGCTTCTCTATGCATATTGCGAGGGCTTCTGCAGTACAGAGAAGTCGGAAACAAACTGCTTTCGGTAGGTTTCTGTTGACTTTGTAAATTACTTTGAAAGAATCAGTTGAGATGTTGTGGCAGGTGCTGATCAGATGTTCAATAATGGCACTTCTGATTGAACCGGTGCCTCCTCTTTGCAGCCACGCTGGGTAATGTTCTCTAACACGTTTTGAAGAGACGCGCATACTTACTTCTTACTCCCTCAGTCTTCATTCGATTCACTTCATTTTTTTCAGTTATGAAAAGTTATTTTAAGTTTGTTTCCATGCTTTTCCTGTTTACATTTATAATTCGTCTAATAATTAAAAAAAATTAACTATTTTACAATTATATCCTAATCCTGTGCATTTTTTGTGTTTCTAAGGCTCTTGTAATATATATTCGCACCTCCTAACTCCCATCTCAAGTTAAAACTATCACTTCAATTTTGTTTCCATGCTCATTTTCTACACATACGTAATTCGCTAAATCCCGTGTAATTTTGTTTCTAAGGCTCTTGTAATCTATATTCGCACCTCCTAATTCCCATCTCAAGTTGAAAATTATTATTTCAATTTTGTTTCCATGCTCATTTTTACACACTTGTTATCCGTTCTAATCCTGTGTAATTTTGTTTCTAAGCCTCTCGTAAACCATATCTAGTTGGAAATAATTATCACCTTTTATTCGCCGTCGTAATTATGTAGAATCAAACAAGAATTGTCTCCATGTAAAATTATGTATTTAGATGCGATTGTACAGCTTTTGAAAATGAAATCGCCGAAAAGATATCTTTGCTGAACTTCGTGTTCTGTTCTTTCTAATATCCATTTGGGTGTTTTCCACGATCCTTGAGAACATCTTGTTTTTCAAGACGGTAGGTTTTGACGTGTTAATGAAGCATACGCACAGGTGTAGCGCTTTTTTTGATATGTAGGGTCTAAATATTGATAAATTTTCGGCGGGCAGATACTGATTAGGAATGGCGACTTTTCCATGACTGCCGTTGTGTGTGTTGCTGTCAAAAACAGTCCTGCCATCGGTGTTGCTTATACGGACAAGCTTTTACGAAATGCCAAGAACCACAACTCCAGCAGGATGATGGTTTCCTCTTTCAGCATTGCATGAATAAGTAGGACGGTTGAGGCAGAACCAGGGGATGGTCTATGAGACATTGGCGTCGAAGTTTGCAAAGTCTGGCGAGGTGAATTGACGTTGTACCACCCTGGCATGTCGATTGGATGGAGCTGGTACCTAGCTAATGGTTGACTAGTCGTTATTTCGTAGCGATGTCATTCAGCGTTAGAGTTGGCTCTTGGTTTAAAAGGCTGGACAGCCTTATTCTGATGTCGGCGAGCTTCGGGGAACTGTAAACTACAGACGGCTTTCAGTGATTTAAATTTATCCTCTTCCAAAAATTTCAGTTTAGATCGTTTACATTCACGATTGTTAGTATTTAGTTTGAGACGGCCGCAACAAACATTGAAAAGGGAAAGTGATCATCAGAATGTTGTATTAATATATGTGTAAAACTTGGGCACTGTGGTAGTAAGTAATTCCATATTGGTTTGTTTATAAGATGTATCACACAGTGAAACAGTATTATTTACTGGATGACACAGTTTCGAACACAATTCATTATTGTTCATAATCATATCAATTATAAACACACGACTTTGGAACTTGAGTTTTATAGTATTCTTTGTTCTCTCCTATTTGTCGTCCCAAGGGTAGTAGGATTTTCCAGATATCTGGGTGGATAGGTATTGAATCATTCGTATTAAACGTATTTTCAGTTGATTCGATAAACAAAGCTTCCGTTATCAATCTCTCCCTTCACCCTGCCGCTGCATTAGATTTTAAAACTGTCATCCTATCCCATCCAGCCTATTGTATGGTTGTGTGTGATTGCATGTAGTGCTATAGCTGAACTATTCTCTAGATTTCTTATCTTATTCGGGTCAACCAATCTAGATTTTGCTAGGTTTTTATGCTTCACTAGTCTGACTGCCCCTTTTCTAGAACTTGGACCGATGTATTTGACCTGACGATCATTGCAGGTAGGGTATTAAATAAACTAAATTGTTTTGTTTTAAAGGCTCCACGGGATTGATCCTTTAACCGACAAAGCTTGTTTCTAACTGAGTTTAAATGCCAGCCACTTTTATTCCTGCCTGCCTTGTTAAGAATTCTTCGTAAGGTTTCTGAGGTTCCTTCTCTGTATGGAATTACTACTGATGATTTAGACTCCTTATTGTTGGTGTTGTCATTATCCTGCGCATGTTTGACATGCATCTTGTCACTGATATTACTATTATCATTATTAATATTATTACTACCACTATGACTACCATCATTATTTATTTTATTTTTACATTTCCCTACATAATTTCTGACTAATTTATCAGGGTAATTATTAAGTTTCAAAGCTTCTCTTATATGCCTCATTTCCTGTGTTAGATTTTCCTTGTTACTACTTAGTTTTTGTGCCCTGGTACTTAGAAATTTCACCAATCCTATCTTCACTGACATAGGATGGGATGATCGGAAGTCTAAATATCTGTTTGAATTTGTGGCGTTCTGTAAACACTAGTGTTTAACTTCCCATTTTCTTTCCTTTTTACTCTACAGTCTAACATTGGAAGCTTCCCTTGCTGACTTTGCAATTCATAAGTGAATTGAATTGCCTCTACCTTTGAGTTAATGTGTTCGAAAAATCTATCTATATCCTTTGTTCGAAGTACCCTGAATGTATCATCTGCATACCACCACCATACTTTTGGGGTGGGGGTGAACGTTTCAATCGCTATGTTTTCCCACCTATCCATGAATATATCTGCCATAACCGGGGATATTGATGACGCCATGACAACTACCTCAGTCTGTTTGTATATTTTCCCGTGGAATTTAAATACTGTAGAAGTCAGGCGTAGCTGCACTCCCAGCATTATGTCCTCAAGTGGCACTTTCGTCCTAAGTTCCAGTTCTTGGTCAGAAATGAGTTCGTTTCTGACTGCCTCTATAGAGAGAACAAAGAAAAATATGAAACTCAAGTTTCGAAGTCGTGTGTTTATAATTGATATGTTTATGAACCACAGTGAATTGTGTTCGAAACGTCATCCAGTAAATAATACTCTTTCACTCATTGTGTGATACATCTAATAAACAAACTAATATGGAATTAGAATGTTGTCTTAAGATCTGTAGTGTGGTATTGAATGTGTGATCGTGTGGGTTTGTCGATAAAATTATATTACAACAGTTTTAGCCAAATTCTGATAATGCTTCACAGTCCTCGTTG
>OX235272.1:37744603-37786629 GCA_944472155.2 Trichobilharzia szidati
AACGGCAGCACCCTGTCCATCGAATAGGAAGAATCGGAATAATAACAATGATAACGATAGTAATGTCAGATGATGACTGTTTTCTAGTTGATTTTTGTAATTTCATCATCATCACTGTTTTTGTTGTTGTTGTTGGCGCTGCTAGTGATTTGGTTTTATCTCTGATCCCCACTTCGTTTCACTTCTCTTCTTGTTCCAGTGTACATAATCCTTGCCCACATTCACTCTTTGTGATATATATAATATCCAGTCAACTTCTATTGTTCTTCCACTTTACTACTGTTCTTTTTGCCCCACATTTCTGTTTGTTACCTCTCCTTTTCTCTCTTCTTGTGTGTGCTACATGGACATGGAGTGTGGAAACTGGAACTGCTGCACATCTGTGCAAAGTTCTAGGTTGGAACTAGTCAGTCAATAATCCTCCCCCACTCCTGCCCTCCCTGCCTGTCCCTTTGTTCTACTTGATCTTTGCCTAATTCCCAACTGTGATATGTCTGTAGATACAGTGTTTTCCTTCTTATATATTATATTAGGTTACAGGTTTATGCCTTACCCCATCTGCTTCAATCTGAACAGTCAAGTTACACAGTTGTGTTCTAGATTGCGGGTCAGCTGAATTTCTCCTCAGTGGAGACATACTTCTGTTTCATTCAATGGAAGGTCTCCATATGATATACTTTCTAGCAGTCTTGTCATCTAGCTTAGCCTAATTCTTGTGGATTGCATTCTCAAATCTGAATTAGCTTTATGTATTGACTGTATATTCTTACCATGGTGTATTTGACATATTTGGTGGATAAGATGAATGACACGCTTGTATGAGCCCAAAATATATATATATATATTCGTCGAGTTTCTAGGTCAACTAAATTGACGGTATAGTAGGTGGTTAGAAATCATGATCACTCATTGCTTATAATGCACAAAATATGTTACAGTTACTGAGAGAATTACTACAATTGCACGCTCTGACCAAGAGACTTTATTATGTCTTAAAAACTAGATTCTAAACAAACTATTTATTTTATTTCTTTGCATTCCGATTGGAACTTAGGGTTTCAAAGTTCAGCTGTGGTATTAAGGCACTCAGGCATAACTCAACCCCTCCGCCTCTTACAGTTTGTCAACTCGTGCATGTTACCTATTCTTCTTTCCTGTCCACCCTTATTCTTTCCTGGTTTGCTTAAAAAGGACTATGTCACAATTCGTAGAATGCTGAACACTGTCAACAGGGTGAGTCGTGTCCCGGTAAACCACATAGTTAACGTCGTTGTCGATAGGCACTTGACATCGAGTTATAAATTTGCTGAAGGGATTTTGTCTAACTTGGAGCATCACCTTTCACTTAGCATCTTCTCAGGTAAAAGGAGAAGTAACTTCAGAAAACTGTATGCTCGCATGTCTAAGGATAACAATTCTATGATACCGTACTTGGGACATATTTGATGTGATGAAACTGGTGTCAGGCAAGAATTAACTAGCCTTTTTTCATCTAGTAAGTGAACAATTTCCTCCATCCATCCTTATATACCTTCAAGTTTTACTTTTATTATTTCTATTATATTTATGGTTCTGTTGCTTCTTTGTTTTACTCTCATAATTGCAAACACCAACTTATCTCTATGACTGCTGTAATCTTTGTTTTTCCCCTCACCATATCATGTTAAGAGAACATTATATTCAATATTTTTAAACATGCTAGGATTTTTATACCGCATCGACAATGCTGTGTGGAACAAGCCCACGGCAATTTTCACTTGTAATTATCTGCAAAAATAGTCTGTTCACTGAGAGACAGACTCATACTGTTGCTAGCCATGCAGCATTTAAAGTCACTATGTACAAATAAGGTCATCGCACAATCACAAAAGTGCATCTAATTCGATATAAAAGTAGTGAAGCATTCACAAAACTATAACCTAACATAATATAATATAAGAAGGAAAACACTGTATCTACAGACATATCACAGTTGGGAATTAGGCAAAGATCAAGTAGAACAAAGGGACAGGCAGGGAGGGCAGGAGTGGGGGAGGATTATTGACTGACTAGTTCCAACCTAGAACTTTGCACAGATGTGCAGCAGTTCCAGTTTCCACACTCCATGTCCATGTAGCACACACAAGAAGAGAGAAAAGGAGAGGTAACAAACAGAAATGTGGGGCAAAAAGAACAGTAGTAAAGTGGAAGAACAATAGAAGTTGACTGGATATTATATATATCACAAAGAGTGAATGTGGGCAAGGATTATGTACACTGGAACAAGAAGAGAAGTGAAACGAAGTGGGGATCAGAGATAAAACCAAATCACTAGCAGCGCCAACAACAACAACAAAAACAGTGATGATGATGAAATTACAAAAATCAACTAGAAAACAGTCATCATCTGACATTACTATCGTTATCATTGTTATTATTCCGATTCTTCCTATTCGATGGACAGGGTGCTGCCGTTAACATTGGTCGATTATTCGTCAACGTTGTCAATTGCAATTGTTGATAACCTGAGGCAGTTGGAATGTTTTGTAAATCTGTCACTAGCTTGACATCTTTAGCCATCACTGTAACACGTTTAGCGTGAATTGCACATTGTTGAGCCGACTCAAATAAGCTCACGAGGAATGCTTCAGCGGCTTCTTGTAAGGCCAGAAAGCATATGGCTTGCCAACGAAACGTTAAGTATCTCGGACCAAGTGACGTTGCCATAATATAACGGATATATCGAGAGAATGGCAGCTTCCTTCCTTATAAGGAGGTTTGTACTCCGCTGGTACGTGGCTATCTCTCGCAAAGCCCTAGTGCAGCACGTTTCTTTGGTCGTTCCGTTTTATTATTCTCATTATCATTATTAGTATTATATTTTCGTGAAGCATCCACTCCTCGACTGGCTCGTTTCTGTTCCCTTCGCACTAACTGTTCTTGTAGTTGTCGTCGTGAATTACGTGTTTTCGATGGTGGTCCTGGTGGTGGTAATGCATGTGCTGACGCTGACGGCTTACCTCCATCACCTCGTCTACGTGGAATAGGACGATCACTGAGTTGTGGAGTATCCCCCCCTTGTGGTTAACATACATCCAATCCGTGCCTTGACGCGCTGTTGCTATTTTCTTCGGCTGAGACAGTTTCTTAAGCACAGAAGGACGGGATGAACTGACATTGGACTCGAGATCAACAGACAACGATCGATTTGATAGGTTCAACTGTTCTGGCACCGTCGCTGTTTTCTTTTTCTTGATACCACCACCTTCAGCCAGTGGGATGTGTGATGTTTCCAAGTTTAGCTCATTGATAGCCCGGCCTATTCAAGTACGACAAAGGCTCTACCAAACGGGCTTTCAATGAGCTAGACTTGGAAACATCACACATCCCACTGGCTGAAGGTGGTGGTATCAAGAAAAAGAAAACAGCGACGGTGCCAGAACAGTTGAAGCTATCAAATCGATCGTTGTCTGTTGATCTCGAGTCCAATGTCAGTTCATCCCGTCCTTCTGTGCTTAAGAAACTGTCTCAGCCGAAGAAAATAGCAACAGCGCGTCAAGGCACGGATTGGATGTATGTTAACCACAAGGGGGGGATACTCCACAACTCAGTGATCGTCCTATTCCACGTAGACGAGGTGATGGAGGTAAGCCGTCAGCGTCAGCACATGCATTACCACCACCAGGACCACCATCGAAAACACGTAATTCACGACGACAACTACAAGAACAGTTAGTGCGAAGGGAACAGAAACGAGCCAGTCGAGGAGTGGATGCTTCACGAAAATATAATACTAATAATGATAATGAGAATAATAAAACGGAACGACCAAAGAAACGTGCTGCACTAGGGCTTTGCGAGAGATAGCCACGTACCAGCGGAGTACAAACCTCCTTATAAGGAAGGAAGCTGCCATTCTCTCGATATATCCGTTATATTATGGCGACGTCACTTGGTCCGAGATACTTAACGTTTCGTTGGCAAGCCATATGCTTTCTGGCCTTACAAGAAGCCGCTGAAGCATTCCTCGTGAGCTTATTTGAGTCGGCTCAACAATGTGCAATTCACGCTAAACGTGTTACAGTGATGGCTAAAGATGTCAAGCTAGTGACAGATTTACAAAACATTCCAACTGCCTCAGGTTATCAACAATTGCAATTGACAACGTTGACGAATAATCGACCAATGTTAACGGCAGCACCCTGTCCATCGAATAGGAAGAATCGGAATAATAACAATGATAACGATAGTAATGTCAGATGATGACTGTTTTCTAGTTGATTTTTGTAATTTCATCATCATCACTGTTTTTGTTGTTGTTGTTGGCGCTGCTAGTGATTTGGTTTTATCTCTGATCCCCACTTCGTTTCACTTCTCTTCTTGTTCCAGTGTACATAATCCTTGCCCACATTCACTCTTTGTGATATATATAATATCCAGTCAACTTCTATTGTTCTTCCACTTTACTACTGTTCTTTTTGCCCCACATTTCTGTTTGTTACCTCTCCTTTTCTCTCTTCTTGTGTGTGCTACATGGACATGGAGTGTGGAAACTGGAACTGCTGCACATCTGTGCAAAGTTCTAGGTTGGAACTAGTCAGTCAATAATCCTCCCCCACTCCTGCCCTCCCTGCCTGTCCCTTTGTTCTACTTGATCTTTGCCTAATTCCCAACTGTGATATGTCTGTAGATACAGTGTTTTCCTTCTTATATATTATATTAGGTTACAGGTTTATGCCTTACCCCATCTGCTTCAATCTGAACAGTCAAGTTACACAGTTGTGTTCTAGATTGCGGGTCAGCTGAATTTCTCCTCAGTGGAGACATACTTCTGTTTCATTCAATGGAAGGTCTCCATATGATATACTTTCTAGCAGTCTTGTCATCTAGCTTAGCCTAATTCTTGTGGATTGCATTCTCAAATCTGAATTAGCTTTATGTATTGACTGTATATTCTTACCATGGTGTATTTGACATATTTGGTGGATAAGATGAATGACACGCTTGTATGAGCCCAAAATATATATATATATTCGTCGAGTTTCTAGGTCAACTAAATTGACGGTATAGTAGGTGGTTAGAAATCATGATCACTCATTGCTTATAATGCACAAAATATGTTACAGTTACTGAGAGAATTACTACAATTGCACGCTCTGACCAAGAGACTTTATTGTGTCTTAAAAACTAGATTCTAAACAAACTATTTATTTTATTTCTTTGCATTCCGATTGGAACTTAGGGTTTCAAAGTTCAGCTGTGGTATTAAGGCACTCAGGCATAACTCAACCCCTCCGCCTCTTACAGTTTGTCAACTCGTGCATGTTACCTATTCTTCTTTCCTGTCCACCCTTATTCTTTCCTGGTTTGCTTAAAAAGGACTATGTCACAATTCGTAGAATGCTGAACACTGTCAACAGGGTGAGTCGTGTCCCGGTAAACCACATAGTTAACGTCGTTGTCGATAGGCACTTGACATCGAGTTATAAATTTGCTGAAGGGATTTTGTCTAACTTGGAGCATCACCTTTCACTTAGCATCTTCTCAGGTAGAGCAAGCACCAACTTCAGGAAACTGTGTGCTCGCACGTCTAAGGATAACAATTCTATGATACCGTACTTGGGACATATTTGATGTGATGAAACTGGTGTCAGGCAAGAATTAACTAGCCTTTTTTCATCTAGTAAGTGAACAATTTCCTCCATCCATCCTTATATACCTTCAAGTTTTACTTTTATTATTTCTATTATATTTATGGTTCTGTTGCTTCTTTGTTTTACTCTCATAATTGCAAACACCAACTTATCTCTATGACTGCTGTAATCTTTGTTTTTCCCCTCACCATATCATGTTAAGAGAACATTATATTCAATATTTTTAAACATGCTAGGATTTTTATACCGCATCGACAATGCTGTGTGGAACAAGCCCACGGCAATTTTCACTTGTAATTATCTGCAAAAACAGTCTGTTCACTGAGAGACAGACTCATACTGTTGCTAGCCATGCAGCATTTAAAGTCACTATGTACAAATAAGGTCATCGCACAATCACAAAAGTGCATCTAATTCGATATAAAAGTAGTGAAGCATTCACAAAACTATAACCTAACATAATATAATATAAGAAGGAAAACACTGTATCTACAGACATATCACAGTTGGGAATTAGGCAAAGATCAAGTAGAACAAAGGGACAGGCAGGGAGGGCAGGAGTGGGGGAGGATTATTGACTGACTAGTTCCAACCTAGAACTTTGCACAGATGTGCAGCAGTTCCAGTTTCCACACTCCATGTCCATGTAGCACACACAAGAAGAGAGAAAAGGAGAGGTAACAAACAGAAATGTGGGGCAAAAAGAACAGTAGTAAAGTGGAAGAACAATAGAAGTTGACTGGATATTATATATATCACAAAGAGTGAATGTGGGCAAGGATTATGTACACTGGAACAAGAAGAGAAGTGAAACGAAGTGGGGATCAGAGATAAAACCAAATCACTAGCAGCGCCAACAACAACAACAAAAACAGTGATGATGATGAAATTACAAAAATCAACTAGAAAACAGTCATCATCTGACATTACTATCGTTATCATTGTTATTATTCCGATTCTTCCTATTCGATGGACAGGGTGCTGCCGTTAACATTGGTCGATTATTCGTCAACGTTGTCAATTGCAATTGTTGATAACCTGAGGCAGTTGGAATGTTTTGTAAATCTGTCACTAGCTTGACATCTTTAGCCATCACTGTAACACGTTTAGCGTGAATTGCACATTGTTGAGCCGACTCAAATAAGCTCACGAGGAATGCTTCAGCGGCTTCTTGTAAGGCCAGAAAGCATATGGCTTGCCAACGAAACGTTAAGTATCTCGGACCAAGTGACGTCGCCATAATATAACGGATATATCGAGAGAATGGCAGCTTCCTTCCTTATAAGGAGGTTTGTACTCCGCTGGTACGTGGCTATCTCTCGCAAAGCCCTAGTGCAGCACGTTTCTTTGGTCGTTCCGTTTTATTATTCTCATTATCATTATTAGTATTATATTTTCGTGAAGCATCCACTCCTCGACTGGCTCGTTTCTGTTACCTTCGCACTAACTGTTCTTGTAGTTGTCGTCGTGAATTACGTGTTTTCGATGGTGGTCCTGGTGGTGGTAATGCATGTGCTGACGCTGACGGCTTACCTCCATCACCTCGTCTACGTGGAATAGGACGATCACTGAGTTGTGGAGTATCCCCCCCCTTGTGGTTAACATACATCCAATCCGTGCCTTGACGCGCTGTTGCTATTTTCTTCGGCTGAGACAGTTTCTTAAGCACAGAAGGACGGGATGAACTGACATTGGACTCGAGATCAACAGACAACGATCGATTTGATAGCTTCAACTGTTCTGGCACCGTCGCTGTTTTCTTTTTCTTGATACCACCACCTTCAGCCAGTGGGATGTGTGATGTTTCCAAGTTTAGCTCATTGATAGCCCGGCCTATTCAAGTACGACAAAGGCTCTACCAAACGGGCTTTCAATGAGCTAAACTTGGAAACATCACACATCCCACTGGCTGAAGGTGGTGGTATCAAGAAAAAGAAAACAGCGACGGTGCCAGAACAGTTGAACCTATCAAATCGATCGTTGTCTGTTGATCTCGAGTCCAATGTCAGTTCATCCCGTCCTTCTGTGCTTAAGAAACTGTCTCAGCCGAAGAAAATAGCAACAGCGCGTCAAGGCACGGATTGGATGTATGTTAACCACAAGGGGGGGATACTCCACAACTCAGTGATCGTCCTATTCCACGTAGACGAGGTGATGGAGGTAAGCCGTCAGCGTCAGCACATGCATTACCACCACCAGGACCACCATCGAAAACACGTAATTCACGACGACAACAACTACAAGAACAGTTAGTGCGAAGGTAACAGAAACGAGCCAGTCGAGGAGTGGATGCTTCACGAAAATATAATACTAATAATGATAATGAGAATAATAAAACGGAACGACCAAAGAAACGTGCTGCACTAGGGCTTTGCGAGAGATAGCCACGTACCAGCGGAGTACAAACCTCCTTATAAGGAAGGAAGCTGCCATTCTCTCGATATATCCGTTATATTATGGCGACGTCACTTGGTCCGAGATACTTAACGTTTCGTTGGCAAGCCATATGCTTTCTGGCCTTACAAGAAGCCGCTGAAGCATTCCTCGTGAGCTTATTTGAGTCGGCTCAACAATGTGCAATTCACGCTAAACGTGTTACAGTGATGGCTAAAGATGTCAAGCTAGTGACAGATTTACAAAACATTCCAACTGCCTCAGGTTATCAACAATTGCAATTGACAACGTTGACGAATAATCGACCAATGTTAACGGCAGCACCCTGTCCATCGAATAGGAAGAATCGGAATAATAACAATGATAACGATAGTAATGTCAGATGATGACTGTTTTCTAGTTGATTTTTGTAATTTCATCATCATCACTGTTTTTGTTGTTGTTGTTGGCGCTGCTAGTGATTTGGTTTTATCTCTGATCCCCACTTCGTTTCACTTCTCTTCTTGTTCCAGTGTACATAATCCTTGCCCACATTCACTCTTTGTGATATATATAATATCCAGTCAACTTCTATTGTTCTTCCACTTTACTACTGTTCTTTTTGCCCCACATTTCTGTTTGTTACCTCTCCTTTTCTCTCTTCTTGTGTGTGCTACATGGACATGGAGTGTGGAAACTGGAACTGCTGCACATCTGTGCAAAGTTCTAGGTTGGAACTAGTCAGTCAATAATCCTCCCCCACTCCTGCCCTCCCTGCCTGTCCCTTTGTTCTACTTGATCTTTGCCTAATTCCCAACTGTGATATGTCTGTAGATACAGTGTTTTCCTTCTTATATATTATATTAGGTTACAGGTTTATACCTTACCCCATCTGCTTCAATCTGAACAGTCAAGTTACACAGTTGTGTTCTAGATTGCGGGTCAGCTGAATTTCTCCTCAGTGGAGACATACTTCTGTTTCATTCAATGGAAGGTCTCCATATGATATACTTTCTAGCAGTCTTGTCATCTAGCTTAGCCTAATTCTTGTGGATTGCATTCTCAAATCTGAATTAGCTTTATGTATTGACTGTATATTCTTACCATGGTGTATTTGACATATTTGGTGGATAAGATGAATGACACGCTTGTATGAGCCCAAAATATATATATATATATTCGTCGAGTTTCTAGGTCAACTTAATTGACGGTATAGTAGGTGGTTAAAAATCATGATCACTCATTGCTTATAATGCACAAAATATGTTACAGTTACTGAGAGAATTACTACAATTGCACGCTCTGACCAAGAGACTTTATTGTGTCTTAAAAATTAAGAGGAGTTTCAACATCATACTCAGCTATGTCTATCGAGTTGGTGTGTGCTGTTTTCGGTGAAGAATTAAGCGTTGGAGTACTGAATTTGCTATAGACTAAGGCATTTTTATTTTTAGTTAAGCTGGAAACGTGGGTAGGGATCTTTATTTGGCCTAAACTTATGCATGTATCAAGTGTGCTTAGTGGATGCTGGTGAACTAGACTGTTCCTATATTCATGCAAAGGGGGAGCCAGCATTAACGGTTTAGGAGTGTTAACATCCCTACCAGCTGCTTTTTCAACGCTGACAGGGACGCAGGGGATAAAAAATGATTGGGACCTTGTGATAACCATAGTTTATTATTCCACCTATTGTTAGGTACTAGTTGTGTCCCTGTATGGGTTTCGTGTGTACTGCTTTGTGGGTTAGTTCCCAGCAGACTTGTACCATATATCCGATCAAAATTTATTTGTGTGCCATACTGTGAATACCCTGAGTTATTGGTGGTCGAGTTCTGACTATTGCCACTTGTACTATTGAATTGAGGGTGGCATTGTTGTGGCGTTGGTTATCAGTGTGGGCCATGGTGCTATTTCGCACGTTGTGGGTGCCAATACTATTGACCGTGGGGAATGTGGGCTTATTTATACTGCCATTGTTGTTGTTGGCACGATTTGGGGTCATATTCTCCCTTTTTTTACCAATGGACTCATGGCTAGGAGAGGACAGGGTCGACTTTCGGGGGATTTTGACTTTTTTTCCGGGATTATTTGGTGACATGCCTGTGTCTACGGTGATAGGTGGTATAGTTTTATTGGCTATTTGATTATAATTTAGTGGCCTTTCGGTTGGTGTCGCTCTCTGAGAGGATAATTCTGTGTGGTTTGAGAGGGGTGGTGCGGTGGATTCTACGTTATCTCTCAAAGGGTTGGGTGTAATTGCTGCTTGCAATGTCCTATTGTTTATTCCACAATTAGACTCAGTGAGATAATTATATACGCGCCTTTCTATGACTGTCTTGTCCACCGCAATATTTATTAGTTTGTAATTTCTGGCTTGCGATAGGGTGTGTTGGGAGTGGATGAATTTTCTGGCCTCTGCCGGTGTTTCGAACTGAAAACGAATAGGACAACACTTTTCATGTTGACTCTTCTTCAGCCTGTAGCACTTAGTCTTGTAGTTGGGCAATTCGCCTCACTAAGTAAGACGCGCTGTACCCTTTTTAGTGCCTCATTGTCCGGAACGTTGTAGACAATAGCACTCAGTTTAGCGTCGAGTCGTTTTTTTACTTCTGTAGTATCAAAGTTAATGAGCTTATCCACCTTAGATACCGATTCCGTGTCAAGTTTATTAAGGTCTACAGTTTTCATGAGAATAGTCATAGGTGTCAGTTCACAGACCTGCGATCTGATCTGATAATTTGGATATTTTGGTATTGGTTTCAGAAATTCCAGGATTTAATGACTCATTGTTTTTTATTTCCCTTAACTCGGCCTTAAGTTCTCCTATAGACAACTTTAGAAGTTCTATTTCTGAAGATAGTACTGAAACAGAGCTTGAAGGCTGGAGCTTTTCGATAAGCACATAAGGTGTAGGGAGAGTTTCTGTATGAGCAGAGGGTACTGAATTTTTGGGAGTAGTGCTAATACTAGCTGTCAGTACAGTTTTATCCTCAGTTTCAGCTCGACGCTTACGACATACAAGTGAGTTATGTGGCTCACTATAACCATTTGTAGGGAGTGTATTGCTTGATGTAGTAATCAACGACTTAAAATTAGTCATCAGATTTACAGGGAATTGAGTTCGTTGCTTTTTACTTTGGTTAACCATAACTATTTGATATGAGAGTTAATATTATAGGTATGGAGGTAGTAGAGTACTTGTGCAAGGATTACAACAAGATAAATTTTATGTAACGAATCACGCAAAAATGTAACGCAAACGTTGGACGTACCGCGTTGGATGTCTTCAATTCCTTCAATTCGCTTACTTCAAAGCAGGACTAGTGACCTCATAAACCAAATATTGCCTAGCCTAGCATTTGTATTGTGCTTAACACTGGCTAGTAATAGCGTCCTGGATACATATTTCACTCTGTCTTAGGGAACTTCTTCCAGATGCTCCCACCAAAACGCCGGGTGAGCAATCACCATAGCAAAAAAGCCTGAGAGTTATATACATTAACTTAGTTACATTTCATCGTTCCAGTGGATATGTATGATGCGCTAATGACAATTCGAAAGCATTTTACCAGCAGCCAATTTTATTCAGGAATGGTTCTTTCATCCACTTTTCCTGCTTTTAAAATCAGTCAAATTCTTTCTTTAATAACAATCGGAAAACATGTTCATCAAGAGGAGGGGGGTGACCATGTAAATTCAGTGGCTGAATAAAAATATCGCTTCAATGCTCAAAGTAATGTAAAGGGTTGTAGACTGGCAGTTTAGGGTTCTCGGGGATGTGCTAAGAAAACTGGTGATATGGCGCAAAATAATTTTCAATGACACTGATACATTCAATCTTTTTGTGATCTCCTATATCTATTAAATCTTCGTGTATCTCAATGTTCCTATTCTTTCTCCCACACATGAATGTATGTGTAAAACTTGAGCACTGTGGTAGTAAGTGATTCTTTATTAATTGGTTTATTAGATATGTATAATCCCCATCCAGGCATTAATGAAAACAAAACACGTAGATCACCGAGGAGTCTCTTTTCGGAGAATTCATTTTCTTAGCTGTACAATCGCAAATATATATGTGTTATTTTGTTTGTATGTGTACAATAAGTTTATCAAACAAAAATACAACTGGTTATAGTTATTTAAACTAAACAGGTGAAGATTGGTAATTGGAGTTACGTAATACAAAGTCAGTCAAGAAAATTAGGTGTTAGTGAAATTAGGGTAGTAACAAATGTGAAGAGTTGTCACAAACAGTTGTTAAAGGAAGTTATGTAATAATATGAATAGTTTGATGAGTGAATTTTACTCAGGATGCACATAGGAACAAAGTAGATAATACGAAATTACGTAAGAGTTTTAAATGAATACAAGAATTATAAGCAATTAAAGGACAGGCAAAGAAACAAAATTAAGTCATCAGAATCAGATCAAAAAAGTTGTTACCAAGACAGTAGAAGTGGTTGAGTAATGCTCTTTCGAAGTAATCTACAGAGTCAAGAACAACCTATGAACGGCAATACGGTTTCGCCTTCTTTGTATCGCTGAAGCTCTGGCCATTCACATAGAAAAACCAGAGCTGTGCATACAAAAGAGGATAACTCAACCCCTTATACTGTCTTGGTAACAACTTTTTTGATTTGATTTTGATGACTTAATTTTGTTTTTTTGCCTGTTCTTTAATTGCTTATAATTCTTGTATTCATTTAAAACTCTTACGTAATTTCGTATTATCTACTTTGTTCCTATGTGCATCCTGAGTAAAATTCACTCATCAAACTATTCATATTATTACATAACTTCCTTTAACAACTGTTTGTGACAACTCTTCACATTTGTTACTACCCTAATTTCACTAACACCTAATTTTCTTGACTGACTTTGTATTACGTAACTCCAATTACCAATCTTCACCTGTTTAGTTTAAATAACTATAACCAGTTGTATTTTTGTTTGATAAACTTATTGTACACATACAAACAAAATAACACATATATATTTGCGATTGTACAGCTAAGAAAATGAATTCGCCGAAAAGAGACTCCTCGGTGATCTACGTGTTTTGTTTTCATTAATGCCTGGATGGGGATTATACATATCTAATAAACAAATTAATATAGAATCACTTACTACCACAGTGCTCAAGTTTTACACATACATTCATGTGTGGGAGAAAGAATAGGAACATTGAGATACACGAAGATTTAATAGATATAGGAGATCACAAAAAGATTGAATGTATCAGTGTCATTGAAAATTATTTTGCGCCATATCACCAGTTTTCTTAGCACATCCCCGAGAACCCTAAACTGCCAGTCTACAACCCTTTACATTACTTTGAGCATTGAAGCGATATTTATTCAGCCACTGAATTTAGATGGTCACCCCCCTCCTCTTGATGAACATGTTTTCCGATTGTTATTAAAGAAAGAATTTGACTGATTTTAAAAGCAGGAAAAGTGGATGAAAGAACCATTCCTGAATAAAATTGGCTGCTGGTAAAATGCTTTCGAATTGTCATTAGCGCATCATACATATCCACTGGAACGATGAAATGTAACTAAGTTAATGTATATAACTCTCAGGCTTTTTTGCTATGGTGATTGCTCACCCGGCGTTTTGGTGGGAGCATCTGGAAGAAGTTCCCTAAGACAGAGTGAAATATGTATCCAGGACGCTATTACTAGCCAGTGTTAAGCACAATACAAATGCTAGGCTAGGCAATATTTGGTTTATGAGGTCACTAGTCCTGCTTTGAAGTAAGTGAATTGAAGGAATTGAAGACATCCAACGCGGTACGTCCAACGTTTGCGTTACATTTTTGCGTGATTCGTTACATAAAATTTATCTTGTTGTAATCCTTGCACAAGTACTCTACTACCTCCATACCTATAATATTAACTCTCATATCAAATAGTTATGGTTAACCAAAGTAAAAAGCAACGAACTCAATTCCCTGTAAATCTGATGACTAGTTTTAAGTCGTTGATTGCTACATCAAGCAATACACTCCCTACAAATGGTTATAGTGAGCCACATAACTCACTTGTATGTCGTAAGCGTCGAGCTGAAACTGAGGATAAAACTGTACTGACAGCTAGTATTAGCACTACTCCCAAAAATTCAGTACCCTCTGCTCATACAGAAACTCTCCCTACACCTTATGTGCTTATCGAAAAGCTCCAGCCTTCAAGCTCTGTTTCAGTACTATCTTCAGAAATAGAACTTCTAAAGTTGTCTATAGGAGAACTTAAGGCCGAGTTAAGGGAAATAAAAAACAATGAGTCATTAAATCCTGGAATTTCTGAAACCAATACCAAAATATCCAAATTATCAGATCAGATCGCAGGTCTGTGAACTGACACCTATGACTATTCTCATGAAAACTGTAGACCTTAATAAACTTGACACGGAATCGGTATCTAAGGTGGATAAGCTCATTAACTTTGATACTACAGAAGTAAAAAAACGACTCGACGCTAAACTGAGTGCTATTGTCTACAACGTTCCGGACAATGAGGCACTAAAAAGGGTACAGCGCGTCTTACTTAGTGAGGCGAATATGCCCAACTACAAGACTAAGTGCTACAGGCTGAAGAAGAGTCAACATGAAAAGTGTTGTCCTATTCGTTTTCAGTTCGAAACACCGGCAGAGGCCAGAAAATTCATCCACTCCCAACACACCCTATCGCAAGCCAGAAATTACAAACTAATAAATATTGCGGTGGACAAGACAGTCATAGAAAGGCGCGTATATAATTATCTCACTGAGTCTAATTGTGGAATAAACAATAGGACATTGCAAGCAGCAATTACACCCAACCCTTTGAGAGATAACGTAGAATCCACCGCACCACCCCTCTCAAACCACACAGAATTATCCTCTCAGAGAGCGACACCAACCGAAAGGCCACTAAATTATAATCAAATAGCCAATAAAACTATACCACCTATCACCGTAGACACAGGCATGTCACCAAATAATCCCGGAAAAAAAGTCAAAATCCCCCGAAAGTCGACCCTGTCCTCTCCTAGCCATGAGTCCATTGGTAAAAAAAGGGAGAATATGACCCCAAATCGTGCCAACAACAACAATGGCAGTATAAATAAGCCCACATTCCCCACGGTCAATAGTATTGGCACCCACAACGTGCGAAATAGCACCATGGCCCACACTGATAACCAACGCCACAACAATGCCACCCTCAATAGTACAAGTGGCAATAGTCAGAACTCGACCACCAATAACTCAGGGTATTCACAGTATGGCACACAAATAAATTTTGATCGGATATATGGTACAAGTCTGCTGGGAACTAACCCACAAAGCAGTACACACGAAACCCATACAGGGACACAACTAGTACCTAACAATAGGTGGAATAATAAACTATGGTTATCACAAGGTCCCAATCATTTTTTATCCCCTGCGTCCCTGTCAGCGTTGAAAAAACAGCTGGTAGGGATGTTAACACTCCTAAACCGTTAATGCTGGCTCCCCCTTTGCATGAATATAGGAACAGTCTAGTTCACCAGCATCCACTAAGCACACTTGATACATGCATAAGTTTAGGTCAAATAAAGATCCCTACCCACGTTTCCAGCTTAACTAAAAATAAAAATGCCTTAGTCTATAGCAAATTCAGTACTCCAACGCTTAATTCTTCACCGAAAACAGCACACACCAACTCGATAGACATAGATGAGCATGATGTTGAAACTCCTCTTAACATAGGGTCGTCATGTCAAACAGTACTACTGAGTGCTGAACCATATTCGGGGCTGATTAACGAACTTAAATACTTCAAATGCTATTTCAAATCTCATCTTTACCTGATCCTCATAAATGCTAGATCTGTTCTAAATTAACTACCGATGCTCAGAGCACTCATAGTAATATACAAACCCCCTATAATTGTCATCACTGAATCCTGGTGCAATTCGAACATACTGGATGAAGAGATAAGCTTAGATAACTACACACACTTTCGGTGTGACAGGGAAGGTGGTAAGGGAGTGGGTTGTTTCATGTACTTTCTGAATGCACTTACTGTATCACAGCTGGAAAATAGTATACTTAACATGCCTGAGACTCTACGGGTTAACTTACAATTAAATAATGCAATAGTATTAATTGGATGCACCTACAGAGCACCTGGTACCTTTAGTAATTACGAGACCCAACTTATTAATACTCTGGAACAATTATCCACCCTACACCACGATCATAAGATCCTATGTGGAGACTTTAACTTACCAGAAATCAACTGGGATATACCCACAGGCCCAACTAAATTTGATAAGTTCTTAGGCACACTGGATATACTTTGCTGGAAACAGACTGTCACAACCCCAACAAGAGGTAATAACGTACTAGACTTAATCTTCTGCTACAATACAAGTCCCCTTTCTACCCTAGTAGGTTCTGAGTTTTCAGGGAGTGACCACAAAACAGTGCTGTGTGCACTGCCACTTCCGTCAAGTAGCAATGCAGCCCATAACCCCTACCTCACAACAAATAACTTACAGGAACTACAGTAAGACAGACTGGACTCTAGTGAAATCAATGTTAAGATCCTCAGAATGGAGAGAGTACTTCTATACTGATAGCCTCTCGAAAGCTCTAGACATCTTTTACTATAACTCCAACACATGCTTAGATGCTGTCATCCCACTTCAAACACTAAAGTTTTCCCCACATAGAAAGTCATTCATAAAGCTAAAGGATCCTAGGAAACTGAAGAGACTGTCAACAAGTAACTTCAGACGACACGACTTTAGTACACTAGGGTCAATACTTAGTACTCTTAGCTCCATCTCGCAAGCTCATAACTTGCGTATGAGAAATGAAGAATGCACCGCACTAGCCAGCACCACCAGAGTAGGTGCCCTCACAGAAGTCCTAAAGAAACGAATGAATCGCCAAAGCCATAAAATTTCTCTCTTTATAAACAAGGGTAAACTATATAGCAACCATGCAGACATGTGTGAACTGTTTAACGAGACGTTTGCAGCTAACTACCTTAAGCCCACAAGTCCACTTCTCAGTTTACAGTCAACAATAGAACTCCCTTCTTCTTCAACGCTGAAACACATCACTACAGTTCATTTCACTTATTCTAATATTAACCAAGCCATTCATACTCTTAAAAGCTCTAGTAGCGCTGGTTTTGACGGTATACCATCGTATCTTCATAAACACGGTGGTTCTGACATTTCCGTTTTATTACTTAAGATTTTCACAATGTCCCTAGAAAGCCAAACCTATCCAGATAAATGGAAAACCACATTTGTAGTCCCCAAACACAAATCCGGATCAAAAACTGAAGTCAACAACTATAGGCCAATCAATATTACACCCATAGTATCTAGAATCATTGAAAGAATAGTTAAAGATGATATTCTCAAACATATGCTCAGCTGAAATATTCTAAGTCCCAACCAACATGGATTCCCAAAACCCAGATCATGCATGACCTGTCACCTTGATTTCTTTAACTATATAACTAGCAGCCGAGACAAACAACAACTAGTACTAGTCATCTACTGCGACATATCCAAAGCCTTTGACCGCGTTGACCATTTGCTTCTAATAAATAAACTAAATAGGAATACGTAACCCATTATTAGGGTGGATTGAATCATTCCTTAACAATAGGTCCCAAGTAGTTAGACTGGGGTCTGTAAATTCTGAGCCCAGTCCAGTCACTTCTGGGGTAGTTCAAGGTAGCGTCTTAGGCCCCCTTCTATTCACTCTATATATCAACGACATATGCAGCTGTTTCTCACTTGGTAGACCATTCATCTTTGCAGATGATCTTGAAGTAGCTTACACATTCCACTGTGATGACTTAGGATACTTTCAGAAAGCTGTTCAGAAAGAACTAGATAGAGTAACTGCATGGTCCTCCACATGGAACCTCAAATTCAACCTTAAAAAATGTGGTTGGATCTGTTTCGGTGCACCCTCAATAAATATCAAACTGGTACTTGAATCTAAGGACTTGCCTAAAATCCAAAGTGTTGTTGACCTAGGACTCAGGTACTCTAGTGACCTGACATTTTCTGAGCATGTGGCGACACAGACGCGTAAATCGAGGATGCTCTTAGGATGCATACTCAGGAATTTTCACAACTACGAAGCGAAACTATTATTATATAAAACTTGTGTCAGACCACTACTTGAATATTGTCCATTTATTCTCAGCAGCACTCGCGTAAGTGACAAACTTAAAATAGAAAGTATCCAACGATACTTCACGTCTAGACTACTAGGATTTGACTGCGAAAAGGACTTCACATCGAGGTGTGTAACTCCAGGTATCGACCCACTCTGGATGAGACGACTCAGCACTAACCTAACATTCTTCTTTAAAATATTGCATAAAATATCATTCTCAGACAGTAAGGAGATACAGTTCTCACCGGAAGGCTCTTACAACCTTCGTAACCAAACGTGCACAGTATCTAGGAAAAACTGTAAGACAGCACTCCGTGCAAACTTCTTCATTGTCATGTACTCTAAGATCTGGAACGGTTTACCCCTAGAAATAAGGACCTGTCACTCTACTATAACCTTCAAACGCTTGCTCTATAAACTGTTTCATCCCAATGACTATGCCAATCACACCGCACCACTTATTTCTACAACGCATGAGCTATTAGAACAACTATAACGCCTAGACTCATTTCTAAATATTATGACACTAAATAAACTCTAAGACTTCGCAAAAATACATGAAAAAACAACTAGGTTATAGATAATGTTTACTATCCAATGATATACATTTATAAACATTTATGTATACATAAAATATTAATGTTCTTTTCATGTTCACATACTTTCTCTTTCTGGGATTCTGTTGCTGAGCCTACACTTCTGTATACCTCCTGGTCGAGGTCGAACAACCCTACATTTAAACTGAAATGAAGCTGGACTCCAGAGCATTTAAGTAAATTCAAATTCCATGAACGATCCGATGCTACCATTTGAAAACGCTGGCCAACATTCAGTACAAGCGGCATTCTTGATCTGAAATAAAGAAGCAACTGGTTTTCAAACAGTTTCCAATGTATTACTCAACTTACATGTACAGTCTGCCATGCTGACACGAATGGCGCCAATGGATAGTTCTAGAATCGACCTCGGTCCCATTTCATGCAGTAAAACAATCCAATATCTAGTTCTCGTATCCACGACCAAATTTCTTTCCTATTATAAAACTACGATTAGACTGCTGATAAAAATGGAACAAATACATCACTGACCTCAAAATAATACATCAATAAACTTCAAGTCAAGGATGCTGTTCACAACAAAGTTATATAGGAGAATTGACTTCAAGCTTTATTTTTCCCAGATATTTGTATTACATTCATCTGATGTCTGGGTTTTCTGTTAATGCGAAGACAATATTTCTATATCTTTTTATGTGTTACACAGACAGACGATTTTGCAGACTGTTCTGACTGACTCTATTGTCAGAAAGAACAAACAAACTGTAAATTTAACATACATCGAAACATGTGTATTTTATATAATAACTTATCCATGCCTGTGCAATTGGTATGTTCCTGCATAAACAGGAATAATTATATATATAAATCAATGTTTTATTACTTATGTAATTATTGTCATTGGATTATGACTCAACACTGCTGTTTAATATCTTTGTGATAATTAGTAATGAAATATATTTATGATAAAATCATCTCAGTTGGCATACTTTCTCGTTCGTTTTGAGAGAATATTATTCACTTTTCAATACTGAAAAGTGTATCAACGACGTCGCAAAAGTTGTAGATGTTCATATTTGCTTAGCGTTCTTATGTTGCCCACGAAAGTGTTTTTTTTCAAACATATTTCCAAGGGATACAAAAGTCGAAAGTGTCTGTTGACGTTTATTTTCAGAACGTTGAATTTCATTATTAAGCAAGACAGACTCTGGGATAACGCTTTGGCGTTTGAAACTATAGGCACTGGTTTCGAGCCTCGGTGGGAACATCATCACCCACTGGGGAATGCAGGTGCATCTAGATGACGAGTCCCAAATAGGACGAAATGTGCGTTATCCTGGATTCCACTGCTAGTCACCATCCACCAATTAAAGACAGACTCTGATCTGAAATCAGTGAGAAAATCTGCTGCAGTCGGCACAAGGAACAAGATCCGGACATTCAACACTAATATCAAGTCAGTCACACTGCTTCTATATGTTTCAGAGACTTGACACATGCGTCATTAAAAGCATTTCCAACAGGCTGCTGCAGTAGACTTTTATCAACAATTGCCTTCGCTGGCTCGATATTGAAGCAACGAAGTACAATGCGAGCTATTTACCTACTATGTTGAAATTTTTGCTAAGGATTACAAATGACACATATTGTTCCAAAAGTGGAGAGAGTATCTGACTTCACAAATGTTAGTACGTAGACTATGTTCTGAATCAATAGCTTGCCGGTTGAAATTACGCTACAGATTTTGTATTCTTTTTTAAAAAAACATTACAGTATTTTAAACATCGGAGTATGTATAGAAACTCTGCAAACCTCCAAAGTAATGTAACAGGAATCAAACCACATCTTATATATTTGCAAATTTCGAAACCAAAACCCACACTGCCTAAAGCTGTGCTAGTAAGGATCGGACTATTTAAAGTGTCGTTCAACCAACAAACTTGTAAGAAATAAAGTACGAGGATATATATTTTACTTTTTTACTTTGCTTCGGCTATCTCCTACGGGAGGATGAGCCGGCTTCATGAACATCTCGAATCATCGTTGCCCATGGTGAGAGTCGTTTGTAAGAGAGTTCATGAAGTTTCATGGGATGTCCCCAGAATCGCTCGGCCTTTTGTTTGAGAGTGCAGCTCTAGCCTTTACACAACCAAGTGTGACCTACAAGGCAGTAGGAGTGGAGTAGGGAGTCCACTATCCATTGGCAGCCGGTGACTGGGGTTCGGTTAATACGCCTTTTTGAATGGTGCCAGACATCCAACAAGCCCTTTGTCCATACGTCTGCCGGTGAGCTCCAGTGAGCTTTATACGCCAGTCGTTGGAGGTTTGGAATCAGGGTTTAGCCATCTCCCCTAGACTGTCATCCAATGGACAGTCAACCCGGTGAAGAGCGCCGGGCATCCGCTTTCGCACTCTCACTTTGGTGAAAAACACCTCCGCCACGTGAAGGCAGTGAGTAGGACTTCCTCAGGAGAGGCTATGTAAGACGCCCGGTCATATGGGAGCATTTCAAGAGGTGTGCGGAGGGGTGGCCAACCCGCAGCGCAAGGCACCCACACCCGACCGTCCTGAGGCTTTGGAGGCACGAGGATATATACACTGATAATAAATTTTGACACTGAGCCTTTTACAAATCGTACTATTTGGGAAATATGTAGTTAACTGGTTTAAAGATATGGAGTGAAGAGATTTAATGTTCCAGCTAACAAACGAGCAACGCTGAGATTTGGTTAGGAAATATATATAATATACCAAAGATTAACAGCATACATAGATGTATCGTATTGTTTATAAGGAATGGGTAATTACCTCTAAGTCACCATGAATAAAAGATCCAGTGGTGTTACAAGCTAAGTTAAGTTATAACAAAACCATTCACCCTACAGTTCACATTTAGTTTTAGCAGTAATTTACAAGAATATGAGTAGAATTATTAGTTTGTAAAAATGGTTGATAGTAAGCTTGTATATGAGATTCTATGTACTAAGAAAAGCCTTTATTAAAGCTTATCACATGACTGTCACCTAAATTGGACTCAAGTTATGCAAACAACTCAACACACCATTTTTGACTGCATCCTAATAAGTGTGACAAAGCAACTGAACTATAGTTCATTCACTGCATTTATTACTATTAGTAATTAAAGAAAACAGAACAACCAATCAGAATGTGTAAGAAGTATGTGAATTCTTTATCACTAGAGTTTCGTGAGTGTCCTCTCTGTTGAGAATGCACTTTTCTACATATTCAACAAACCAAGTTACAATTTCTTCGGTAAATTGCAGTCCTACTTAGAAAGCTACTTTAACAGTCAGTTTAGGTTATCTAACGTAATATCGTTATTAATGAAGAGTGAAAATACTACACTAAGCATGTACAGACAAATCAGAGCGAGTCTAATCAATTTCTACTGAGTAATTATGTTATTGGCACAACCGACTGAGATGAATAATGACATTCAATACTAACAAAATATAAGAATACTGGTAATTTGAAATATGAATATGATACCGAAATGATTTATTTCCATTAGAATACAATATACTGACTTCTGGTAAAAGAAATGCACGGAAGATATAACAGACAATGGTTGGAACCTGCGACACCTATCACCGCCATGAAAAACGCACCAACAACCAAAGTATATATATATATATATACCAAATAATGGCGGTTGTACACCACCCAGTGGTCACCGAGAATATTGTGAAAAGTAGTCGCTCAAAGTTATCAACAGATAAAAAGACAAACTAGCATACCACACTTTGCGCAAGCGGTTGGAATCAAATCTGTGCACACAGACGGTGAGGAATGTTGATCATACGTCGCCTTCGCGATTATACTGACAAAAACACATAATCGCATTGCAGTACATTGTTTACTCCTCGGTATCTTTTGTCCTGTCTCAGAGTTAATCTGGACGTAAGTTACCTTACATTTCTTGCTTTTCATTTAAGGATTTCCAACTGATTAACGTGGGCAATTAAATTATTAAATTTAAAGAAACGGAGTAGCCATATCTACATAATTACATTCATATTATTTCTAATCTGTGTTACTTGTGATCCTTATCAATAACTCCTTTTGTACTTTATAAAAGTGTGTTCAAATTAAGTGTAATACGGGTGAGCTCATGAATTCCGTAGCATGGTCAAGTCACACATTTATCATTACTCAGATTCAGATTATAAAGATAGAAGGTTCTTGTTGCTTATGTTAATCCTTACGATATATATCTCTGCAGAGATCTAGTTTTTCTTTGAAAGCGTTCACTGATGGAGCTGATGCTACTGAATCAGGTAAGGAGTTCCAGTCATTGACCACTCTGTGAGGGAATCTAAATTCCACACGTATTTTGTTCGACCTCAGTTTGAGCACCTTCTTGCGGTGACTTCGTCAATTTATCCTAGAGGGAGAGAAAGGACCTGAAAGGCCAATCCTCAAATCACCATTTAACATAAGGTATGCCAAAATTAAGTAGCCTCTCCTCCTTCGTACGATGATGGAAAGAGATTTAAATGCCCCGTCCTCTTATCATAAAGAAGGTGTGAGATACCACTGACTAGTTTGGTTTCTACCCGCTGCACTCTTGACAGGATATGTGTCCCCTGTTTGAGACACGAAGTCACCGCTTGTATACAGTATTCTAGATGATGTCTGACATATGTTGCACAGGGTACTTGGAAAACACCCTTATCTAGTCGTTTGAAAGCTCTTCGAAGCACCAGTAGCATTTAATAAGGCTTAGCTGAGGCTCCTTTACAGTTTGCTACTGTTTTTAAGTCATGGCTTACAATAATTCTTAAGTCCTTTTGTCCCTAAACATCCGGCAGTTACTGTTACGCCATAAGTTATATTACCTTGCCCAATGAAAAATTACAGTCTATCATATTGCTGTATATCTGCCTTTAGATTAATTCACAAATTATCTTCTCATTAATGAGAAAATAGACAATAAAGATAATTAAGTATCTTATTGAGTATAAATATACGTTTTTCTAATCACATTGAAGCAGCATCATGAACGGCAAGCTCAATTTCGTTTAAAAACGTACTAGCTAAGTATTATACCTTTATTCTGAAAGTATCGCTCCTAGATTAGCGAAGACACCCTATTTGAAATCACACATTTTAGGATTTGTAACTTCTTACATATACGAAATTTACTAAACGAAGTCTTATTTGCAATCGCTTAACTATACACTTTTAGCCCGTTTTGTATAAGCTCTTGGTAATTCCTAAGCACATTTTTCATCAACTCAACAAAAAAGCTTATTTCATTGTAACGTACCTATTCAATTACCGCGGAAGAATGCAACAAGTGAAAGGCTCAATTTTCTGATTGAAAGTAAGGGTAGACATTAAATATCACGTTCTAGAATAGCTGTTAAAATTTCACTTGGAAAATTGTTTTGTCAATTATTTTTAATAAGATTGTGTAAAAGGTTATCTGGATTGATGGGAATTCCCATTTTCTGGCCTGTTATTTTGGTGTCCGCGTCATGTAATCTGACTGCGACACCCTCTAGCATATTGGTTGCAATGACTAGTGTTTCAGGCGAACTGTGGCAAAATATCGCTATTATGAGAAAGATAGGATAGTTGAAGGGTAATTTCATCTACACAAATAGTCTACTTTATTTAGATGCTCCATTTTTCAGCATGGTATCATTCAATGGAGACTTCACGTCTCAGGATAATAATTCAGCCTATTTTCATGTGAAGAACAGTCCTTTTTGACAAAAGAATTCTATTAGTACTTGGAAATCACCTGTCAATGCTAACAGAACCTTCTGTGGGAATCGAAGTAATCATGTAGATGTGTCTCACCGTATGTGTGTTTGGACAGGAATTATCATAAGTTAAGAGGTTATTTCTAAGTTTATTTCATGTATATTTGTACTGTTTGGTGTAGTGTAATATGAGTTATGTGGACTCAATGTATAAAAAATATCTCAACTTTATTAATATAGTGCCATTGTCTTCATAGCTGACTGCTTGGCTAGTAAACGTAGGTGGTTGTCATGATTATTGCAAGTTCAGTGCAGTGGAGAAGGCAATCACTCGTTTAACTTTCCCTACTGTGCCACTTATTGCATTAATTCAGTGTATAGTATTAGTATACACATGGATTGTGTCGATTATGAGAACTGAATCTAGTCAGCTCTATTACTATCAATCTCCTGTCTGTTATGCCATTCTCACTAGCACTCTAAACTTAATGCTGCAATGTTTTTGATCACCAATAGTGGTGATGAATTTTCTATTAACATGAAGCAGTACAGATGCAGCCTCACGACCGAATGTCTCGGTTGCATTATATGTCATTGTTATCCTCATCAACACAAAAGGTCTGCGTATCTTACAATATTTCAAGTGTTTCTCTATGCTGCTAACACTATGCATAGCTGTGTAGAATTGAAGCATATTCAGCTTATATTTGATAGCTACAGATTCTTTAATGTGAGAATATAATTTCCGTAGTATTCATAAAACTATGTTCATTAGACATTACTGAGATTATGGATCAATTTCTAAGTTACACATTTGCAATACTTCATTTAATGTGAACGTATTTAGTGTGAAGTTGATTTGCAAGTAAGGTTGATGAGAGTATGGGGCCTCAACAATATGGAAATTTCAAAGATTGTCTTGATATTCGCGTATAATCCTTTAATACTGGTAAACATATGAGGTCTATTGATACTTATGGTTTCAGTATAAAAACCAGCTGTAAACTGCAAATTCATTTATTTGCATGAGATATTACTTAGTATTAACGGAATCAGTGTATTCATAATGTGTGCTAATATGTAGAATTATCTTTCATAACTTCATGTTGTGCTAGTCCTTCGTAAGATTTCGTGTCTGTTTCTATACAGTAGCACATTGTAAAAACTAAGTAGGATTTAGCAAGTTGAATAATAATTCTGTACCGTTCGATACACTAAAATCGCCTTATCTAGCCAGTTGCAAGTCTGCATACTGTTAAACGCCAAGTATGAAGTGTAAGTAAATGTAATAACTTAGGCTTGATAGCTGCTTCACTAATCTGTTAATATGCAGTGACATAATCAAATAGACTGTTCACTTGACAGTGAGCAAAGAAACAATTTTCATCTATTTCTAATATGCCGTTTAGTCATGTGATGTTATCTAATATCCATCATTTCTATGATCAACAACTGCGGTGTTTGCATATCCACTTTATGAATATTAAATAACTCACGCATTTATGCATCTAATTACCTCCGGTACTACAACAGTATTTCCTATTCATTTGATGTGTGTAGGGTAAACAAGGCATTCATAAATTCTCCCACAAATACCAAGGTTTCTGCTGTCGCAAGTGTTAATAAGAGTTGCTTCCTTGGTTTCAATACAAATGACGTTCTAAAATATCTCCAGTCGTTGAACCCTTCTTGTAGCCTAATTCCAGATTCTTTGCCTAGCCTTATTCTTAAAAAATGTGCAGATATCCTCTTACATATTTAATGAATCTTTTTCCAGAAGTGTTGTGCCAGCCGTTTGGAACGACTATAAAATTGTACCCATACCTAAGTCGTCTAATAGAACATGCTTTAAATTTAGACCTATTGCTATTACCTCCCATTTTATAAAAGCTATGGAAAAGTTACTCTTGCTTAACCTCCAACCTTCACTTAAATCCTTTAACGATCTCAAATAATTCGCATATAAACACAGGAGAAGTACTTTAGATGCAGCTGCAGCCTTGCATCACAACGTTTTCTCCATTATAGTCGTTCACTACCAATTGTATTTTTGTTTGACGAACTTAATGTACGTACGCATACGAAATGAAATATGTCAAGTGCGCGGACTAACTATTCCAGTGTCTTTTAATTCGCATCTACACTGTACTAAGATGAACACCTCTCTATCAGGAGTCAGAAAATGCTTTTAAACTACATCCTTACAAATGTCAGACTGTCAATTTCAGTTTCCGATGTAAAAGAAAGTTAGATGAGGCTGTTAATTCCTATGACCGTTGCAAAATTGATGAGAGTAGTACAGAAAACAAGTTTGACGTTAAGTATCTCGGACCAATTCATTACACAGCTTCTTAGCCTTAAATGCATGCCGCACGTGTGCATAGTGTTTATGAGCTAGGTATGCAAATCAAGGCAAACGCTAGTACGGTACACTCATTATTTAAAAAATTAACTCATGTGTGAGAACTACGATTTGACCAGCTTTACAACGTTTAATATATTTAGACACAATAAACACACTGCTTACTTCTATGACGCATTATCTGAAGCTACCTTAAAGTAGTTCCCCCTGAAGGTAATCTCCTGTTGCTACTACCTAAGTGAGCAACTCAACGTTATCTTTGAATTGCGAAGTAAAAGCGAACATACTGAGAGCTTTCTGGGTAACAAGATCGTCTCCCAGTCGAAGAAATAAACATATCCTAATCTCTTCACGAAAGCGTTTAGAGGTTTCTAGATATCATAATGCACCATGAGGAAAAAGCTTTATTTTTAGGGTAATAGCAATTAGATGCGCGATATAAATCCGAAACACAACGACTACGATTCTCAATCACATAACACTCTACTTTGCTACCTAATCGTCTCACTAGATGCCTTGCCAAGAAAAAGAAGACCATTGGTTCAAGAAAAATTTATTTAAAGTTTTCTTATAAATCATGGGCGACCGTGTTTATAGCCACGGAGAAATCACAAGCATCCGAAAAATAGTAATTTCATTATTTGAACTGAAACAAGCAGTTTGTAACCAGCCAATTTTTTCACCTCGAATAATAATCAGCTTCTCAGCTTGTTGTAACTTCGAAAAAACCACCGATTGTAGACCAAAATCCGAAACGTAATTCTTGCTAGTTAAATTCTTACCGAATACTCACCAGCTCATCGTATATTATCCGCTTTTCAAATCGTTTTGAAACAAATAAAATGGTTGTTAACACCGCGTTTACTACAGGCAGTCCTAGTTCGTGCGTTTGGATCTAGTACACTAGGCATTAACAATCATTTAGGAATTTCCTATTGTTTCCTAATTTTGCTTCCAAAAGCACATACAAACACCACACATTCATGCTTCACATGTGGCTCATCCTTGCTTGATTTTGATTCTCTCACAATATATCTGAATTTTTAGCTGACAACAGACACCCTGTAGAAAAGCCTCAAAGCTTTTTAAACTTCAAACTAGGTTCTAAATTCTCTAGGTTTAATTTGTTCTTCGAAAACTTTGCTCATATCAACCCTGATTGTGCTCTCTTCGCCAGATTGACTCGTAGATTGCTGCATGCTGTAAACATGAATGTGACAGACATTGTTTTTTCCAGATTTCTACATGTTAAGTAAGCAACTGAGCCAGCAACAACAACGGCAACCAAAAATGAACTGGAACAATGGCTTTTGCCTCCCAAACATGTTCACGTGCATAATCTCCAAAATTTCTACACAGTACTAATTCATTAATAGCTGAAAAACAGCTAAAACACTGAAACCATGCATGAATGCAACGTATGAAACAATAACAATGAAACGAATGGACTGACCTGGTGGTAAAAACTTTCGAAACAAACGAAATAACTAATTTTAACAGAAACGGAAACAATAATGCAGTGAAACGCAACATTTGTGAACAAAGTGCATCAAGATAAGTAGTGAATAACTGCTGGATAAACGGAAAAATCAATGTGTAAACGAACAGCTACGGAAATGCAATCCAACATGGCCGACTAATATGGACGAAAATGACCTTTGAGCGTCTCACTCCACCAATGACCTTGTACGTGATGTTTAATTTCTGCCGAAAGTTAGTATTTTGTCCCTCTTTTTCATCCAAAATTTCGTGAAAATTCGACATTTGTATGGGGAAAACTGTGAAAAAGTGTAGAACGAACATTCACAAGCAGAAAGACAATGCTGAAATTTAGAGATGAAAGGTTATCGATGCAGTTGACGTTCAACAAAGCATGTTGCAGGCCCGTCTGTAGATTCAAACCGGAAGCATGGACAGTGGACTTTTGAAATCGTCCGGAGCTCATACCTGCCAGACCGCTGTAGTGAAGTAAGACAAGGCTACTTCCTATCACCGATGGTATTCCTGATTGTAGTCGAAAGCATTATGCGGTAGTATATGGTGAGCTGGAAATCGCATGCAGTCTATTTCGAATGTGACGAATTTGAATACTTACAGGAGAAAACCAATAAGTTCGAGGAAGAGGTAGGCAGCGAAGGCAGCACTTCAAGTGAACACCTACGCCACCCAAGAAGCTAGTCAAATCAGTAGAACCTTCAACGATTAATTTTTATCTGTGCAGACTGAAACATGGGATAAATGACTAGTTCTCCAAGGCAGCTTCATTTTGGTGAGACTGTGTATGTCTATAATGTCTCCATATCAAGAATAATAAATACAACTTTAGGCAGTCGTGAGTGTTATTTTTCTCCTAGCAAGTTGGGGCGGCATTAAGAACAGAATGGTCACCAAGTTAGGTGAACCAGTAGACCGGAGCTGAAGTATGGCAAGACAGATAGCTGCACATCAGTAGCGAGTACCATTTCTAGTAAACATCAACTGGGAGCCAGCTTACAGTCGTTCAGGTAACCTCGTCAACTGTTTTCCTAGACATGCACGAACTACGTAAAATGAGACGGCAGCGCAGCAAAATATCGAAGTTCAGTAACTAATGTTGAGTAGGGAGCTCTCTAGTCTGAAAAATTTGGGGTCTTATCCATCCCCACTCCTTAAACATAAAGTTTTGACTCACTATCACAAGATGTAATGTCTCCTGACAATAAGTCAACTGAAATCAAAGATTGTGACGAATTGTAATTACTGAGTGATTTTATTCCCAAACTTTCGTGGACAACATGAATGAAATCCAGTAATCAGTTGGACTGTTGTTATCCATTGACATAACCATGCAAGTAATATTTTTTAGTCAGTCCACAGGGCACCTAAATAATCCTGCGAAGTATGTCATGTGCTCAGAGAACTTATATTCACTTCATGACTGTCTCACATTTGGTCTGATAGGTGAGCTTAATTATCAAGAATAAATAAACATTTCCGCTGTTCCCAAGTAACTTGGTGCCTATATGGGATAGTAGATTGATATATGAACAGATAAACTATGGATTGTTACTAACTGGTGATATGGCGATAAATGTAAATAAACCAACCACAAATGGAGTGGTTGGTGATCATGATTGTAGACGTATTGACATATCCTCGGTGATTTTTTGAATCATACATTATTGTGTAGAATCCACTGTGGATGATACAGAAATATGCTTTTCAGCTCACGTTGTTATGTGTGGCTGCTTACGTGGAGTGGGCAGGGGAAAACGTAGCTGTTGTATGATGTTATTGGTCTAGTCAAGCAATACTTTGCGCCCAAATTTCAATTTCAGCGTTGCTTTAAAGTACATAAGTGGCAATATCAGGACAAATATGTGGGTCAGTTCCTTTGAGTGTCGGCAACTCCGTTTCCGACGACCAGTTTATTTATGCTGAGGGAGCGCAAAGAAGGCTCATCGCGGATAGTCAGATTCTCAGCAAACTTGGGCTTGCTGGCTGCATCGTATCAACCTGGCGCTTTCTTATGACCTCCGTTTAATCCCTCGCTTATATTCGCACTTATACAGTAGCAAGGATTATGGTCTTCTTTTAGCGGTTGAGCAGCGTTTAAAGTAGCCTGGTAACCAACATGGTGGGCTAGGCTAAGAAGCTGTCCATTTGCGTGGCCAAAGATCAAGTGTAAATTAATAGATAACTGCGCAGCTCACAAGCGTTTTTGAGTTGGAAACCAACAGGATAATGGGCTCGAAGTGGTTCAGGCACTCAGACTAGCTGGTCTCCTCGATCCCCATCATCTTCAAGTTGTACCTATAACTCACTGAAATGACTTCTTTGAATGGGTCACACCTCCTTACGCTTTTGAAGTTCTCCACTCACATTAACGCAGTAAAAGTTTACCGATATTGGCATACGAGTAAAAGATCACCATTAACATAGTATTTTTGGCTTCTGCTGAGCGCTCGTCACTCTCCTGAAACGATGAGAATTGTCTAGCAATACTCATCATCCGGGAAATTATCATATACGGTGGTTGGTAGCACATCCACTTTCAACCTTGAAGAATGGTACTGGACCTTATCTTGTCTGGAGTGCCAAGCGATACCTTGACCAGATGAACAAATCTATTGTAGCTACTCTTACATAGCCCACTGATGTTGGGTGATTACAAGCACTCAAAAAGTCTGCTGATTAAATTGTTCTGTAGATAAGAAAGTCTATGATTAAATGATAATATCCACAGGACTAATTCCATGTATCCCACTTGTCTTTTAATGACTGAAGTTTTAAGACGGTCTTAAGACGAATTTCTCCTTGTTAAAGTACAATACAACGGCAAGATTATCTGGGACTTGTGCGACCTAGTATTTGTTGGTGTCAGAAAATACAGACCGAGTGTTCTCGCAGTCGTTACCGCTCTTTTCTAATAAGCATTACTACAGTGTTCAGGAAAGTTAGTAACTCATCTGAATAATCTTATAAGTGTGAGTCGGTAGCACAGTGGTTAGGACTCTTGCTGACCATGCACATGGGCCGGGGTTCGATCCCCCGCCAGAGCACACGCGATATCAATGGTTGGCCTGCAAAATTTGGGCTACGGATATCACATGCTGAAAATTCCATACTTGTACCAAAAATACTGTGTGGTTTCAAGCTATAATCAAAATTTAAAATTTAAATTTAAATTTGTTACTCCCATTTGACAAGAAAGAGAAATGTGGATTGGATCTCCTTTGTACGCCCTCATATCCCCCATCATCATAGTTCTGGATGAATCTGTAGTATTATAGCATACTGGTTTAAGTCAATCGAAGTTAGAGAGATGTCGAATGAAAGAAAGTCTGTACCTTACCAGTGACAGCCAGTGGCGAGTAAAAGTACAGCAAAAGCTTTGGCTGATTTCTGTTGTTGAGCCACCAAGAATCGATTGACAGTCATCTATGTTAACGCGTGAATTTTGAATACCACAAAAATTAAGTTATACTGTCACTACTACGATACGCGTAGATGTGACATTGTGACCTACCCTATACTGGTGGTCAGGCTACTTCTAACAACGCCGCGACCAGCCAAGGTAGATCACCTAATTTAGAGCTATTCAAGTGTGCATTAAAAGACAAAAGACTTGTAAATCCCTAGGCCATTGCAGACCTACGTAGTAGCGACTGCATATTGCGCATGGAAATATCCAGGTTTGAAAGTTTCCAATCATTTGAAGAAAGTGGGTTTTATCCGTTAGTCTCTTTTGTACAGTAAGATGCAAAAATAAAGCTTTTATGAGGAGACGGACATATCAAGTCGAGGTACGACTGCCTCCTGAACTATAGTGTTCACGAGGTCTTGTTAGTGAGCTAGTTAGTCATCTTTGGCAGTACGCACCCACTGGGATTCGAACCCAGGACCTTCCGGTTACAAGGCAAGCTCGTATACCATTCAGCCACTGGGACCCGATTCAATGGCTCATGAATTCTAACTTCTACCAATTCGTGATTTAGTATGACCCCAACCATTGTCATTGGTGGGACATCCATCCACACACGTGACATCTAATTGGACCTCACTGGTCAGGACTTCTCACTAGAACTCCAGGAAACTCCATCCTGTCCAGTACTCCCTGGTTTTCAATGGTTCTCTAACTGATATCAATCCGTTATCAACTCGTTAAAACATATCTAACCCTTACAAACCAAACTTTAGAAAGTCATCTTTATATTAGACCTAAAATATGAAACCCATGCAGGGCTAAGACAGGTATTTATGGCTGTCTTTTAGTGGCATTCAGTCCTTTGTAACTGCAACCATATCGGTCTTCTTTTGCGATGTCGAGGAAGCTTGTGGTCTAGGCTGCAGAAATTCTCCCCGATTATTAGTTCATTCATCTCTGCTACTTATGATCAAAAAAGAATCACAGTCAACTGATATTAGAGAAGCCGGAAGGAAAGTGATTGTATTATGGTTTTGCATAAACCAGCATATGTTTAAAATGACCAGGGAGCATATTTCGTGGCAGAAAACATAGGCACGTAAGGGGGAATTGTCATATGTGTCAAAATGGTGTACAGTTGTGGCGAAATACAAACTCAACACTTTGCAATTTCAATCCATAAAAGTTCGCCCCATTCTTGTTTCATGCTTTCCGGGTTGTCCCACAATGACCTTTCATTTCTCATCACCTCAAATGTATCTGTCGTTCCATTGCCCAAGGTTCTTACAGAAGACAACGCACCATTCACCACTTACAAAATCTTGTATGTAGCTCACCTTACACAATTCTTCCTTCATCCTTCTCGCGTTGTCCAAATGTTGCCTGGCGATTGGGAAAGTGTGCTCTCGTCTGTTTAGTCAGTCAGTTGAGTAACAATGGATGTAAACATGGGGCAGATCGTCAGTAATAAGTTCAACAAATTGCCTTCTAAGGGACTTTCGAAACCAAAGGTGTTTGCGAGGTCTCTGAACACTGCCATATTGGAATCCAACCTTAGTGCTATTTTTCTAAGGAGCGTATTTTGAAAACAGATTTTCAGGAATTTCCATTTCGATTGAATTATCAAATCTGCTAGGTAATGGAATTGTTGTTAATCTGTACAACTTTACGAGTCCCGTTGAAATGAATGCACTCAGGCACTCACTTAATCATTGCCCCCAACAAACCTCTAAGTACCGACAACAAGAACATTTAGCTTAGGTAAAAAAATGCTCTGAATAAGAGTGAATTTAAGTAAAGAATGTGCCAAGTATATCTAAGTGAAATATTCTCAGATTTATCTGCCCGGTGTGGCCGAGCTAGAGACTCTGAGAATGTGGTTATTGCCCACAATACTGGTAGCATCACTAACGGCCAGATTCTTCACGAATAATTGTTCCCCTGGCTGGCATTCATGGTATTTGTTGCTGTAAATCCGCAGAATGATGCTCAATAAGGAGCTGAAACTGAAGCGATCCTCGTTGTAGTTAAGATTCACATTTTCGGTTGTCGTTATTCGCTGTCAGAGGTCAAGATCACTTCATTTACCGATGGAGAACTTTTAACCGAGGGTAGACAATAATTCATCAGGGTGCCCCTCAAGGTTAACAGAAACTACTTAGGACAGTTGGAAAGAAAGAACGTGTGGTGATAGATCAGGGGCAGGAAACCCCTCTTAGAGGCTGCGGGTATCGACGTTCCCGAGTTGTACGGATTATACTAACACAAAATCTTATACCAACAACTTCTGTAGTGTTCGTTCTTCGAGTACCAAATGGTAAAGCAAAAGACCAGATTTTGTCGTCCAAAGTACGTATTATATTCCGGGACAAAATCGCGGGTAGAGGTGAATGCTTAGCTAGCTAGTAATCGTACACGCACGTGACACGACGGAGTACCAAATGGCGGGGATGCTTGACCGGAAGCCTTCAGCTAAACAAGTCGACTTAAACAGTGATGGTCAGCATCCAATGTTGAGTGATGATTGCTGTGGTCAATAATTTTGGGGAATTATTTACCGCTACAGCTCACTCCCCCCATAGTGGGTTTGTGAGGACCCCAAGACATGACCAGCCGGAAGTAAAAAATCTCGATGGTTCCCTGATGGGTGAAAAAGAAATCTTCCGAGCGGCTTGATCGAGAGCCTGCTGGTCTGTCTGCCTATGCTAATAGGGTGTCTGTACATAGCTTCCTCAATGTTGTTCGTTGGATCCCGTGCTTCGTTTGTTTCCTGTCCAGTGCCCGTTGCACCTGGAAAAGAAAACAAGAATGCTGAGAACCTTGTCAAGAAAAATGTACCAAATAAGCGCTTTTTACCAAAAAGAAATATTACATGTAAAATAATGTAAAGTTCAAAATATCGGGAAAAAATATACATCTAATTTAATTTTATGTACGGTTATAGGAAAAATATCATTTACTTGTGTTAAATAACGCAACATAAAAAAATTGATGTGTCACTCAGTTATGTGAAATAGGTGTGAAGGTATTCTGGGAATCTAACGTGACGTCCAGAACGCGTTTTCTTAGAGTGATCGACCGAAGTAGCCAGTGGGCGAATGCCCTGACAGTCAATAGTGTGACCCAGAAAATCGAGTGAGTCAACGCCTATTTGACGCTTTCTGTATATTGATGGTAACACCATGTTGGCGTAACCTTTCAAGTGCCAAGTCCAAGTGTCTAAGGTGAGTTTCCTTATCTGGAATGGCAATGAGGCAATCGTCTAAGTATGCATATACAAAGTCGAGACCGCGAAATACTTCATCGATGAAGCGTTGGAATGTTTGGGCCGCGTTCCGGAGGCCGAATGGCATACGTAGAAATTCGAAAAGTCCGAAAGGCGTGATGATAGCCGTTTTCGGAATATCTTCCGTTGCCATCGGGATTTGTTTATATGCTTTAACCCAGTCGATTTTGGAGAATATAGATGCTCCAGATAACGTTGCCGTCAAGTCGTATATGTGAGGCAAAGGGTAGCAATCAGGGGTTGTTTTGGCGTTCACTCGCCGGTAATCACCAGTGGGTCGCCACTCGTTACTATCCTTTTTCGGTACCATATGCAATGTGGATGCCCATGGACTATTCGATGGCCGAATGATGCCAAGGGTGAGCATATGATCGAATTCGTTTCTGGCAATTCTCAGTTTGTCAGGTGCCAGTCGTCGTGTTTTAGATGTCACGGGCTGTCCTGAGGTTATGATGTGGTGCATAATATTGCTGGTTATGCACGGGAGATCGTTAGATGGGCAATTCAGTTCCGGATATTTGTCAACAATCGGTTGAAAAGTTGGATCGAGGATTGCTTTCATCTTAACGATTGACAAGCTGGGGCCTACGTAAGTTATGCCTTTGATAGACAAACTAGTAGTGTTGTCAATTAGTCGTTTACGGCGGACGTCTACGAGCAAATCATGATGATTAAGTAGGTCCGTGCCAATGATGGGCATTGTGACGTCAGCGATTAGGAAAATCCACTGAATAGGTTTGCGTAAACCTACGTTCAGATAGACGTATTTCCGACCATAGGTTGCAATTGGTTTTCCATTTGCAGCCTGTAGGTTGAAGCTAGGGTCCTTCTGTCGATCTGCTGCTGTAGCAGGAAAGACGCTGACTTCGGCGCCTGTGTCGACTAGATATCTAGTCTGGCTCATTACATCATGGATGTAAAGTAAGCGGCTAGTGCCACCGGCGACGGTTGCCGCTAACGCGTGCCGGCGGGATAGTTTCCCACAGACTTGGAGGCTTTGCCGAAATCACAAGGTTTTCGACAACATTTCGCTTCCTTGCCATAGGTGTTGTGGTACCAACACCAGTCAGGATTTTTGAGAGAACGTGTGTTGGACTTAGATCGTCCACGTACGTTTAGCCGTTGAGGGGATTTAGAACGACGATAGGAGGAATTGCTAGGCTTGTTTGACCTAAGCATCTGCTGGACGGAGTCGATTAACTCTATCATTGCAGAATCCTTACTCGAAGTCTGTCCGGTAACAGAGTATACTTCGGTAACTGGCCGTTTCGTTATCTCTAGAATTCTATCTGCAGAGACAGCTAAATCATCTATGAGAACACCCTGAAGTGTCACAAGTACAGTCTGAACTGACTGTGGCAGTTTGGATAAAAATAGTTCTCGAAACAGTCCTTCATCGAACTGACTTTGGCCAATGATCTCTTTCATTCTTGCCAGCATGCTCACGGCTGACTGATCCCCTAACTCGATGTTTCGAAATAACTCATCCAGACGTTGCCGATCTGTGAGAACGTTTCTCTTGAGGATGGATGCTTTTAGCAACTCGTACGAGTTACTTACCGACATCTGCAGAGTTACGCACCTGCTAAATTCCCGCGGTAGGGCGTGAATAACTGCAAGGAACTGTGAACGTTGATCAGTTATGCCATGTTCACAAAAATCAGACTCACCAATCTGAAACCACGTTTCAGCATTATCTGGCCAATATGGTACTAGCTGGATTGTTTTGGCGGTTGAGCGAATCCGAATAACTTTGGGGCTAGGATCACTCATGACGAAACGTATGCCGATAACAATATAGTATAAGGATATACACAATAAGGAACGAACTCACCGGGTTTATTTGCGTGTGAATTGAAGATGTAGTTCGTGGTTGGGCTCACCAGTTTAGGTGGTAACAGGTATCGACGTTCGCGAGTTGTACGGATTATACTAACACAAAATCTTATACCAACAACTTCTGTAGTGTTCGTTCTTCGAGTACCAAATGGTAAAGCAAAAGACCAGATTTTGTCGTCCAAAGTACGTATTATATTCCGGGACAAAATCGCGGGTAGAGGTGAATGCTTAGCTAGCTAGTAATCGTGCACGCACGTGACACGACGGAGTACCAAATGGCGGGGATGCTTGACCGGAAGCCTTCAGCTAAACAAGTCGACTTAAACAGTGATGGTCAGCATCCAATGTTGAGTGATGATTGCTGTGGTCAATAATTTTGGGGAATTATTTACCGCTACACCCTGTTCCACCACCAGAAATCTGGTTAAATGTCATCAGTTAATACAATACTAACTCGTAAAATTAGTACAGATTACTAAAGAAGTCAATTCATTTAAACGTAATCAGGATGTTCACTTACCTTTTAAATTATTTTTTTCCTGAAAAATGTGAGATGGAGTTGTCTTTTGAAATACTGCATTTTCTGCATAAGGTGTAATAGAAGCGAAACTTATATTATAGTACTAGTCAATGTTTTAATTTCTCCCCTTGCAGGAAGACATCCGGGGGTCAACAGCCTGGGCCAGGAGATTCATGAGTTACAGAACTTAAACATTAATGAAGCACAGTAAAACCGTTATTTCCAAAAACTGTACCTCCGCACTTTTTAAAAGTTCATGTCGTGGAACAAACTCTCTCTTGCACAGTTCGCGTTCTGCTTTCTTTATCTGTGTGCTTGCTGGTTGTCTGCTACCAAGGTTCAATAGTTTTGTTTGTTGCTACCACGTTACTAGACTTAGTGTTTTGCGTCTCTTTAAGTTTCAGAAAATGTCAGATACTTTTGATTGTTCAAATACTCGTTTGAGTAGTGGGGAACAAAAACTAAAGAATAACGTGTAAGTACATTTGAAAAGCAACTTCATCATATAAGATTGAAAAACTTTGGCTTTCTAGTTCCTCACATGTCTGAATTTGAATGTGAGTTGCAAGAACTTCTTATCGAAATTGATATGCTGATTGAAAAAAAGAAATGCGACTGGCAGAAAGACCTACATGCTCTCGAAAAGAAGTTAGCAGTGAAAGTTAAAGAAAATAACAGGCTTCAAGACCTTGTTGGTGAAAAAGAAAAAGATGTAAGAACTATTTTTCAACTAATGTTATCACAGTTACAAAAAGCCATCATGCGTCTTAACTTATTGGAATCTAAACATTCAAACACTGATTGTGAGAAGCAAATTGAAGAGCTGAGTTGTAAGATCGATGCAATGAAGTCGAGTTACACTAATCTTCAAAGGAAATATCAGAAACAATTGATTGCGGAAAAAAGTGACTTTTCGACGCATCTACAGAATCTTGAGAAAGAAAATGAAGCACTTAAATCAGATTACGAAAGATTGAGGTATTTTGCTATAAACTGTTGATACTTATGTTCGTATATATATAAACAATTTTTGAGGAACTAGATGTTAATATCGTATAAGATCCCAAGTTGAAAGTTACCATAAATGGTTGAAACTTGGTGACTAAAGTTCAAACGCTTTCACCAATGAAGCACACCAACAGAATTAATGTTAGGAGACTTTATGATGTGATTTGAAAGTTCATTTCTAATGAGGATCGTAATTATAAACATTATCCTTAATATTCATTATACTAATCGCTACCACATACCTTTTCCAGCTGTAAGAGAAGGAATGGATGTGTTTTGGTTTCTTAGTTTTCGGCTTGACTGCAGACTATTACTAAAGTGGGTCGAAACTATTCTCAGTGGCACTAATTTATCCACTCATTCTTTCAAACTCCTTAAATCTTCGTTAATCGCGTAGTTATACTCAACCCCATATATTTCTGTTTGTTCTAGTTTCATTGTATCTTTCTCCTCTACCTCATGCATGTTTTACAAAGTGCTGCACCTTTTTGTTTTAAGTTAGTATCTCAGTCAGTCAATCATTAGCTTGCGTAGTCTGTAAGTACCGATAAGTAAAGAAAATCAAAATACCGAAATTCTTAAACGCGTGCTCTCAAATACCAATATATTTGAATTGTAAGTGGTTGAAATCGTTTCAGTAGAAATTTTATAAATTATATGGCTGTTAACGACTGAGCTAGCAGCATAATGGGAGCGCGAAAATGGCAGTTGTGGCTGCTTGGATACATATCAGTTAAGGGAGTGAAATGCCGTAAACATCTGGAAACAAACTAATACTTAATTACCTTAATATTAACTTTTATGTTAGGCCTAATTATACTTTGGCAAGAGGTGCCTTAAGGAATATCTTTTCTTCTCGAAGTCAGAGAAACATTTACTGTTTTTTTAACCCTACGACACAGCTGTCAGGTGGACATGTACGTTCTTTCTATAAAGTTGATGGCCTAGGTGATGTGTCAGCCTCCATAGCTAGTGCAACTATGATCATTTATCCAAAAGTAAAGCTCTGAGTTTAAATACAACCAGTCTTTCCACAGTAATGGAGAGACTGTCAACGTCAAGCTACTGATCTTTAGGCTACAGAAATTGTATGAGAGGGAAACTGATGCACGAATATACGGAAAGTGTTCTTAGTAGTGCCACTCCAAACTAGTGTTTTCAGTGAAAATAATGGGAAAGTGTAGCGGATGTTAAACAAAATCCATACCAACCACAAGGTGAATAGAAAATCCAAAACAATAGATACTTATCTACCTTCTTTATACCTCAAGGCACTTGGACATTTTACTATTTCGCGATTTTCGCACATTATTTTAAATATTTTCTAAAATAACTGAGTAACAACTATGTGTTCAAGAATATAGCACATATTAGCACAGTGATCGGATATTTTTTTTAATGTGCGGAATACTAATATAGTGTATACTGTAAAATGGGTTTAAACGACAAAGTTTGCATACCGTATACGCTAGTTTCCATGCTTCTTGATTAGTGTAGAGGGGAATTTTTTAGTTCCACTAGCGCTGATGTCATGGAGCGATTCAGCTTCTGTTAGACAATATAGCAGTTCACTTAGTTGATGTTTATTTATTTAATAGTTACTTTGTTTAATTTAGACCTAATTGTTCTTCGGTGCCCAGAAGGTCACTACAGTATTGCCATTCTATTTCTGTGTTTTACGTTTTTGTGTGCTGTTGTGAATTAAATATTCTTTTCAAACCTCGTTGAATTGTCACGTATTTCTTCATTCTCGTTTGTGTCCTTGTATTTGATGTTAGTTGCATATATATGTGATAGATCAGGTATTTTGTGGCCTACACGCCATAAAAATAAGCCACCAGATGCTTAGAGACCATTCAATGTCGAATCTTGCTCAACCGAGATTACTTGAAGTTATAGATAGATTAATATTAAATAGTATTTTATTTGTTTATTATTCCATTGCGTTTCGAGTGGAACATTTGGCTTCAAAGACACATCTCCACTTTGTTCTGTTTTCTGCCGTTCTCAACATCTGGGTCCATGATTGTTCTTAATCACTCATCTCCTCCAAATCGCACGATCTCCATATCACCCTCACACCGACGACCCACTAGTCGCTTCCCACCGAGATTCCATGCCAGCAATGTCCTGCTTGGCGAACGATGTCATTCGACGGTCTTCTCAACGTATGCCCGATCCATCTGCATTTTCTTCTACATATTTGTTGGGTGATTGGCTCTTGCTTGTTAGTTTGTTCCCAGTCAAAGTTTCTTGTTGCTAACTCTTTCTGGCCGACCGGCTATTTAATCTTCAGTATGGAGCCAGCGGAGGTGGCAGCTGTTGACAAAAGTCTGTAACTTGTTGGAAATTCTTTTCTTGACGCACCGACCAAGTTTCTGATCTGTATGCAAGCAGTGGCTGACTTCAAATTTGTGTTGAAAATCCGAATCTCGTTCTTTGTGTGGAGGAGGGGAAGTGCAGATTTCCAAACTGGTTTCAGAGTGGTGAAGGCGTATTTTGCTTTTCTGATTCTGGCTAGCCAGCTTTGACATCTTCATCGGTTCCGACAGCCTGTGGTTGAAACCGTGCTTCCTAGGTAAGTAAAGGAATTAACCTCTGTCAAATTTATCCCGTTGGTGTTGATTGGTGCTGGTTGTTGTTGCTGTTGGCTGGTTGGTTATCTTCATCACATATGTCTGCTGTATGTTCACCTGGAGTCCTGTCTTCATCGGCTGCTTCTTTAGCCAGTTTGTTGCTTTTTGCCTGTGAGTCTTCGAGTTTGTGTGACATTAAACATGTATCATCTGCGAAATCCAGATTTTCTAGATGGAGTCTTCTTATCGGTCGTCCCACGTATTCCTGTCTTCTCACTCCCCACTTTCTTCAACCTAATCCAGTCTACCACAATTAAGAATATTTATAAAAATTATAATAACTAACGAAATGGACACCAGAGGTACAAATGAGTAAAGATGAATGAAGACATGCCTATTTTCGAAGGTGGTTTCCTGTATCTCTGTATGTGTATGTGTGTGTCCACGTTTCTTTTCCGCTACATCACTGAGATTAATTATCGTCTATTCCTTAGAAAAATTTGTGTTGTCTAAATTTGTTTTCATCTTATAACATAATTTCGTTGTATACACATTTAGGCAAAAGAATGAACAAACAATTTCATCATTGAGACAACAGCTAGTTGAAGAGAAAAACTGCATCCTTAGTATCCAGAGACGCTGTGATGAACTTCAGTCTCAACTTGAAAGTAAAGCGAAAGAAGAGGTGAATCAAAAGAGCACCACTGAAGAGTTAGAAAAACAACACAAATTAACTATTGATGGACTTGAGAAACAGTTAGAAGAACAAAAGCATACAATAAAACTTCAGGTTTGTTAAACTAATTCCCTAAATAATTGTTATTATTATTATTTTTAGGCTGAAGAATTAATGATTGCGAAGACAACACTTAAAAACAAGACTTCTGAAATTCATCGTCTTTCTCATGAAGCTGAATTAAAGAAAACCGATTTGATTAATTCTCAAAAATCTGTTAAACGATTAGAAAAAACAGTGGCAAGGCATTTAAATCTACTTTTAAATCAAAAACAGAATTCAGCATCTACTTCACCGTGTAAAAGTACAGGTGTCATT